>OW121740.1:75282758-75337444 GCA_933228675.1 Stomorhina lunata | reverse complement strand
AAGTTTTTCTATAGAAAAATTAAGTTTTTCTATAGAAAAATTAAGTTTTTCTATAGAAAAATTAAGTTTTTCTATAGAAAAATTAAGTTTTTCTATAGAAAAATTAAGTTTTTCTATAGAAAAATTAAGTTTTTCTATAGAAAAATTAAGTTTTTCTATAGAAAAATTAAGTTTTTCTATAGAAAAATTAAGTTTTTCTATAGAAAAATTAAGTTTTTCTATAGAAAAATTAAGTTTTTCTATAGAAAAATTAAGTTTTTCTATAGAAAAATTAAGTTTTTCTATAGAAAAATTAAGTTTTTCTATAGAAAAATTAAGTTTTTCTATAGAAAAATTAAGTTTTTCTATAGAAAAATTAAGTTTTTCTATAGAAAAATTAAGTTTTTCTATAGAAAAATTAAGTTTTTTCTATAGAAAAATTAAGTTTTTCTATAGAAAAATTAAGTTTTTTCTATAGAAAAATTAAGTTTTTCTATAGAAAAATTAAGTTTTTTCTATAGAAAAATTAAGTTTTTCTATAGAAAATTTAAGTTTTACTAGTTCTAAGTGCGAAACAGAGAGCATAAAGCGATTTTACGTTGAAAGAAGTATATTTTTAATAACCACTGTAGATGAATACTTCTGTTTTACCAGTATATTTCGGATTGCTCCTTGGCATACTCTTAGCCCATTTTTCTATAGAAAAATTAAGTTTTTCTATAGAAAAATTAAGTTTTTCTATAGAAAAATTAAGTTTTTCTATAGAAAAATTAAGTTTTTCTATAGAAAAATTAAGTTTTTCTATAGAAAAAATTAAGTTTTTCTATAGAAAAATTAAGTTTTTCTATAGAAAAATTAAGTTTTTCTATAGAAAAATTAAGTTTTTCTATAGAAAAATTAAGTTTTTCTATAGAAAAATTAAGTTTTTCTATAGAAAAATTAAGTTTTTCTATAGAAAAATTAAGTTTTTCTATAGAAAAATTAAGTTTTCTATAGAAAAATTAAGTTTTTCTATAGAAAAATTAAGTTTTTTCTATAGAAAAATTAAGTTTTTCTATAGAAAAATTAAGTTTTTCTATAGAAAAATTAAGTTTTTCTATAGAAAAATCAAGTTTTTCTATAGAAAAATTAAGTTTTTCTATAGAAAAATTAAGTTTTTCTATAGAAAAATTAAGTTTTTCTATAGAAAAATTAAGTTTTTCTATAGAAAAATTAAGTTTTTCTATAGAAAAATTAAGTTTTTCTATAGAAAAATTAAGTTTTTCTATAGAAAAATTAAGTTTTTCTATAGAAAAATTAAGTTTTTCTATAGAAAAATTAAGTTTTTCTATAGAAAAATTAAGTTTTTCTATAGAAAAATTAAGTTTTTCTATAGAAAAATTAAGTTTTTCTATAGAAAAATTAAGTTTTTCTATAGAAAAATTAAGTTTTTCTATAGAAAAATTAAGTTTTTCTATAGAAAAATTAAGTTTTTCTATAGAAAAATTAAGTTTTTCTATAGAAAAATTAAGTTTTTCTATAGAAAAATTAAGTTTTTCTATAGAAAAATTAAGTTTTTCTATAGAAAAATTAAGTTTTTCTATAGAAAAATTAAGTTTTTCTATAGAAAAATTAAGTTTTTCTATAGAAAATTTAAGTTTTACTAGTTCTAAGTGCGAAACAGAGAGCATAAAGCGATTTTACGTTGAAAGAAGTATATTTTTAATAACCACTGTAGATGAATACTTCTGTTTTACCAGTATATTTCGGATTGCTCCTTGGCATACTCTTAGCCCATTTTTCTATAGAAAAATTAAGTTTTTCTATAGAAAAATTAAGTTTTTCTATAGAAAAATTAAGTTTTTCTATAGAAAAATTAAGTTTTTCTATAGAAAAATTAAGTTTTTCTATAGAAAAATTAAGTTTTTCTATAGAAAAATTAAGTTTTTCTATAGAAAAATTAAGTTTTTCTATAGAAAAATTAAGTTTTTCTATAGAAAAATTAAGTTTTTCTATAGAAAAATTAAGTTTTTCTATAGAAAAATTAAGTTTTTCTATAGAAAAATTAAGTTTTTCTATAGAAAAATTAAGTTTTTCTATAGAAAAATTAAGTTTTTCTATAGAAAAATTAAGTTTTTCTATAGAAAAATTAAGTTTTTCTATAGAAAAATTAAGTTTTTCTATAGAAAAATTAAGTTTTTCTATAGAAAAATTAAGTTTTTCTATAGAAAAATTAAGTTTTTCTATAGAAAAATTAAGTTTTTCTATAGAAAAATTAAGTTTTTCTATAGAAAAATTAAGTTTTTTCTATAGAAAAATTAAGTTTTTCTATAGAAAAATTAAGTTTTTCTATAGAAAAATTAAGTTTTTCTATAGAAAAATTAAGCTTTTCTATAGAAAAATTAAGTTTTTCTATAAAAAAATTAAGTTTTTCTATAGAAAAATTAAGTTTTTCTATAGAAAAATTAAGTTTTTCTATAAAAAAATTAAGTTTTTCTATAGAAAAATTAAGTTTTTCTGTAGAAAAATTAAGTTTTTCTATAGAAAAATTAAGTTTTTCTATAGAAAAATTAAGTTTTTCTATAGAAAAATTAAGTTTTTCTATAGAAAAATTAAGTTTTTCTATAGAAAAATTAAGTTTTCTATAGAAAAATTAAGTTTTTCTATAGAAAAATTAAGTTTTTCTATAGAAAAATTAAGTTTTTCTATAGAAAAATTAAGTTTTTCTATAGAAAAATTAAGTTTTTCTATAGAAAAATTAAGTTTTTCTATAGAAAAATTAAGTTTTTCTATAGAAAAATTAAGTTTTTCTATAGAAAAATTAAGTTTTTCTATAGAAAAATTAAGTTTTTCTATAGAAAAATTAAGTTTTTCTATAGAAAAATTAAGTTTTTCTATAGAAAAATTAAGTTTTTCTATAGAAAAATTAAGTTTTTCTATAGAAAAAATTAAGTTTTTCTATAGAAAAATTAAGTTTTTCTATAGAAAAATTAAGTTTTTCTATAGAAAAATTAAGTTTTTCTATAGAAAAATTAAGTTTTTCTATAGAAAAATTAAGTTTTTCTATAGAAAAATTAAGTTTTTCTATAGAAAAATTAAGTTTTTCTATAGAAAAATTAAGTTTTTCTATAGAAAAATTAAGTTTTTCTATAGAAAAATTAAGTTTTTCTATAGAAAAATTAAGTTTTTCTATAGAAAAATTAAGTTTTTCTATAGAAAAATTAAGTTTTTCTATAGAAAAATTAAGTTTTTCTATAGAAAAATTAAGTTTTTCTATAGAAAAATTAAGTTTTTCTATAGAAAAATTAAGTTTTTCTATAGAAAAATTAAGTTTTTCTATAGAAAAATTAAGTTTTTCTATAGAAAAATTAAGTTTTTCTATAGAAAAATTAAGTTTTTCTATAGAAAAATTAAGTTTTTCTATAGAAAAATTAAGTTTTTCTATAGAAAAATTAAGTTTTTCTATAGAAAAATTAAGTTTTTCTATAGAAAAATTAAGTTTTTCTATAGAAAAATTAAGTTTTTCTATAGAAAAATTAAGTTTTTCTATAGAAAAATTAAGTTTTTCTATAGAAAAATTAAGTTTTTCTATAGAAAAATTAAGTTTTTCTATAGAAAAATTAAGTTTTTCTATAGAAAAATTAAGTTTTTTCTATAGAAAAATTAAGTTTTTATATACAAAAATTAAGTTTTTCTATATTAATTAAGTTTTTCTATAGAAAAATTAAGTTTTTCTATAGAAAAATTAAGTTTTTCTATAGAAAAATTAAGTTTTTCTATAGAAAAATTAAGTTTTTCTATAGAAAAATTAAGTTTTTCTATAGAAAATTTAAGTTTTACTAGTTCTAAGTGCGAAACAGAGAGCATAAAGCGATTTTATGTTGAAAGAAGTATATTTTTAATAACCACTGTAGATGAATACTTCTGTTTTACCAGTATATTTCGGATTGCTCCTTGGCATACTCTTAGCCCATTTTTCTATAGAAAAATTAAGTTTTTCTATAGAAAAATTAAGTTTTTCTATAGAAAAATTAAGTTTTTCTATAGAAAAATTAAGTTTTTCTGTAGAAAAATTAAGTTTTTCTATAGAAAAATTAAGTTTTTCTATAGAAAAATTAAGTTTTTCTATAGAAAAATTAAGTTTTTCTATAGAAAAATTAAGTTTTTCTATAGAAAAATTAAGTTTTTCTATAGAAAAATTAAGTTTTTCTATAGAAAAATTAAGCTTTTCTATAAAAAAATTAAGTTTTTCTATAGAAAAATTAAGTTTTTCTATAAAAAAATTAAGTTTTTCTATAGAAAAATTAAGTTTTTCTATAGAAAAATTAAGTTTTTCTGTAGAAAAATTAAGTTTTTCTATAGAAAAATTAAGTTTTTCTATAGAAAAATTAAGTTTTTTCTGTAGAAAAATTAAGTTTTTCTATAGAAAAATTAAGTTTTTCTATAGAAAAATTAAGTTTTTCTATAGAAAAATTAAGTTTTTCTATAGAAAAATTAAGTTTTTCTATAGAAAAATTAAGTTTTTTCTATAGAAAAATTAAGTTTTTCTATAGAAAAATTAAGTTTTTCTATAGAAAAATTAAGTTTTTCTATAGAAAAATTAAGTTTTTCTATAGAAAAATTAAGTTTTTCTATAGAAAAATTAAGTTTTTCTATAGAAAAATTAAGTTTTTCTATAGAAAAATTAAGTTTTTCTATAGAAAAATTAAGTTTTTCTATAGAAAAATTAAGTTTTTCTATAGAAAAATTAAGTTTTTCTATAGAAAAATTAAGTTTTTCTATAGAAAAATTAAGTTTTTCTATAGAAAAATAAGTTTTTCTATAGAAAAATTAAGTTTTTCTATAGAAAAATTAAGTTTTTCTATAGAAAAATTAAGTTTTTCTATAGAAAAATTAAGTTTTTCTATAGAAAAATTAAGTTTTTCTATAGAAAAATTAAGTTTTTCTATAGAAAAATTAAGTTTTTCTATAGAAAAATTAAGTTTTTCTATAGAAAAATTAAGTTTTTCTATAGAAAAAT
Organism: Stomorhina lunata; assembly: GCA_933228675.1. Taxonomy (NCBI): domain Eukaryota; kingdom Metazoa; phylum Arthropoda; class Insecta; order Diptera; family Rhiniidae; genus Stomorhina; species Stomorhina lunata. The sequence goes on along the minus strand of OW121740.1, from coordinate 75,332,466 downwards.
TAAGTTTTTCTATAGAAAAATTAAGTTTTTCTATAGAAAAATTAAGTTTTTCTATAGAAAAATTAAGTTTTTCTATAGAAAAATTAAGTTTTTTCTATAGAAAAATTAAGTTTTTCTATAGAAAAATTAAGTTTTTCTATAGAAAAATTAAGTTTTTCTATAGAAAAATTAAGTTTTTCTATAGAAAAATTAAGTTTTTCTATAGAAAAATTAAGTTTTTCTATAGAAAAATTAAGTTTTTCTATAGAAAAATTAAGTTTTTCTATAGAAAAATTAAGTTTTTCTATAGAAAAATTAAGTTTTTCTATAGAAAAATTAAGTTTTTCTATAGAAAAATTAAGTTTTTCTATAGAAAAATTAAGTTTTTCTATAGAAAAATTAAGTTTTTCTATAGAAAAATTAAGTTTTTCTATAGAAAAATTAAGTTTTTCTATAGAAAAAATTAAGTTTTTCTATAGAAAAATTAAGTTTTTATATACAAAAATTAAGTTTTTCTATATTAATTAAGTTTTTCTATAGAAAAATTAAGTTTTTCTATAGAAAAATTAAGTTTTTCTATAGAAAAATTAAGTTTTTCTATAGAAAAATTAAGTTTTTCTATAGAAAATTTAAGTTTTACTAGTTCTAAGTGCGAAACAGAGAGCATAAAGCGATTTTACGTTGAAAGAAGTATATTTTTAATAACCACTGTAGATGAATACTTCTGTTTTACCAGTATATTTCGGATTGCTCCTTGGCATACTCTTAGCCCATTTTTCTATAGAAAAATTAAGTTTTTCTATAGAAAAATTAAGTTTTTCTATAGAAAAATTAAGTTTTTCTATAGAAAAATTAAGTTTTTCTATAGAAAAATTAAGTTTTTCTATAGAAAAATTAAGTTTTTCTATAGAAAAATTAAGTTTTTCTATAGAAAAATTAAGTTTTTCTATAGAAAAATTAAGTTTTTCTATAGAAAAATTAAGTTTTTCTATAGAAAAATTAAGTTTTTCTATAGAAAAATTAAGCTTTTCTATAAAAAAATTAAGTTTTTCTATAGAAAAATTAAGTTTTTCTATAAAAAAATTAAGTTTTTTCTATAGAAAAATTAAGTTTTTCTATAGAAAAATTAAGTTTTTCTATAAAAAAATTAAGTTTTTCTATAGAAAAATTAAGTTTTTCTGTAGAAAAATTAAGTTTTTCTATAGAAAAATTAAGTTTTTCTATAGAAAAATTAAGTTTTTCTGTAGAAAAATTAAGTTTTTCTATAGAAAAATTAAGTTTTTCTATAGAAAAATTAAGTTTTTCTATAGAAAAATTAAGTTTTTCTATAGAAAAATTAAGTTTTTCTATAGAAAAATCAAGTTTTTCTATAGAAAAATTAAGTTTTTCTATAGAAAAATTAAGTTTTTCTATAGAAAAATTAAGTTTTTCTATAGAAAAATTAAGTTTTTCTATAGAAAAATTAAGTTTTTCTATAGAAAAATTAAGTTTTTCTATAGAAAAATTAAGTTTTTCTATAGAAAAATTAAGTTTTTCTATAGAAAAATTAAGTTTTTCTATAGAAAAATTAAGTTTTTCTATAGAAAAATTAAGTTTTTCTATAGAAAAATTAAGTTTTTCTATAGAAAAATTAAGTTTTTCTATAGAAAAATTAAGTTTTTCTATAGAAAAATTAAGTTTTTCTATAGAAAAATTAAGTTTTTCTATAGAAAAATTAAGTTTTTCTATAGAAAAATTAAGTTTTTCTATAGAAAAATTAAGTTTTTCTATAGAAAAATTAAGTTTTTCTATAGAAAAATTAAGTTTTTCTATAGAAAAATTAAGTTTTTCTATAGAAAAATTAAGTTTTTCTATAGAAAAATTAAGTTTTTCTATAGAAAAATTAAGTTTTTCTATAGAAAAATTAAGTTTTTCTATAGAAAAATTAAGTTTTTCTATAGAAAAATTAAGTTTTTCTATAGAAAAATTAAGTTTTTCTATAGAAAAATTAAGTTTTTCTATAGAAAAATTAAGTTTTTCTATAGAAAAATTAAGTTTTTCTATAGAAAAATTAAGTTTTTTCTATAAAAAAATTAAGTTTTTCTATAGAAAAATTAAGTTTTTCTATAGAAAAATTAAGTTTTTCTATAGAAAAATTAAGTTTTTCTATAAAAAAATTAAGTTTTTTCTATAGAAAAATTAAGTTTTTCTTTAGAAAAATTAAGTTTTTCTATAGAAAAAATTAAGTTTTTCTGTAGAAAAATTAAGTTTTTCTATAGAAAAATTAAGTTTTTCTATAGAAAAATTAAGTTTTTCTATAGAAAAATTAAGTTTTTCTATAGAAAAATTAAGTTTTTCTATAGAAAAATTAAGTTTTTCTATAGAAAAATTAAGTTTTTCTATAGAAAAATTAAGTTTTTCTATAGAAAAATTAAGTTTTTCTATAGAAAAATTAAGTTTTTCTATAGAAAAATTAAGTTTTTCTATAGAAAAATTAAGTTTTTCTATAGAAAAATTAAGTTTTTCTATAGAAAAATTAAGTTTTTCTATAGAAAAATTAAGTTTTTCTATAGAAAAATTAAGTTTTTCTATAGAAAAATTAAGTTTTTCTATAGAAAAATTAAGTTTTTCTATAGAAAAATTAAGTTTTTCTATAGAAAAATTAAGTTTTTCTATAGAAAAATTAAGTTTTTCTATAGAAAAATTAAGTTTTTCTATAGAAAAATTAAGTTTTTCTATAGAAAAATTAAGTTTTTCTATAGAAAAATTAAGTTTTCTATAGAAAAATTAAGTTTTTCTATAGAAAAATTAAGTTTTTCTATAGAAAAATTAAGTTTTTCTATAGAAAAATTAAGTTTTTCTATAGAAAAATTAAGTTTTTCTATAGAAAAATTAAGTTTTTCTATAGAAAAATTAAGTTTTTCTATAGAAAAATTAAGTTTTTCTATAGAAAAATTAAGTTTTTATATACAAAAATTAAGTTTTTCTATATTAATTAAGTTTTTCTATAGAAAAATTAAGTTTTTCTATAGAAAAATTAAGTTTTTCTATAGAAAAATTAAGTTTTTCTATAGAAAAATTAAGTTTTTCTATAGAAAAATTAAGTTTTTCTATAGAAAAATTAAGTTTTTCTATAGAAAAATTAAGTTTTTCTATAGAAAAATTAAGTTTTTCTATAGAAAAATTAAGTTTTTCTATAGAAAAATTAAGTTTTTCTATAGAAAAATTAAGTTTTTCTATAGAAAAATTAAGTTTTTCTATAGAAAAATTAAGTTTTTCTATAGAAAAATTAAGTTTTTCTATAGAAAAATTAAGTTTTTCTATAGAAAAAATTAAGTTTTTCTATAGAAAAATTAAGTTTTTCTATAGAAAAATTAAGTTTTTCTATAGAAAAATTAAGTTTTTCTATAGAAAAATTAAGTTTTTCTATAGAAAAATTAAGTTTTTCTATAGAAAAATTAAGTTTTTCTATAGAAAAAATTAAGTTTTTCTATAGAAAAATTAAGTTTTTCTATAGAAAAATTAAGTTTTTCTATAGAAAAATTAAGTTTTTCTATAGAAAAATTAAGTTTTTCTATAGAAAAATTAAGTTTTTCTATAGAAAAATTAAGTTTTTCTATAGAAAAATTAAGTTTTTCTATAGAAAAATTAAGTTTTTATATACAAAAATTAAGTTTTTCTATATTAATTAAGTTTTTCTATAGAAAAATTAAGTTTTTCTATAGAAAAATTAAGTTTTTCTATAGAAAAATTAAGTTTTTCTATAGAAAAATTAAGTTTTTCTATAGAAAATTTAAGTTTTACTAGTTCTAAGTGCGAAACAGAGAGCATAAAGCGATTTTACGTTGAAAGAAGTATATTTTTAATAACCACTGTAGATGAATACTTCTGTTTTACCAGTATATTTCGGATTGCTCCTTGGCATACTCTTAGCCCATTTTTCTATAGAAAAATTAAGTTTTTCTATAGAAAAATTAAGTTTTTCTATAGAAAAATTAAGTTTTTCTATAGAAAAATTAAGTTTTTCTATAGAAAAATTAAGTTTTTCTATAGAAAAATTAAGTTTTTCTATAGAAAAATTAAGTTTTTCTATAGAAAAATTAAGTTTTTCTATAGAAAAATTAAGTTTTTCTATAGAAAAATTAAGTTTTTCTATAGAAAAATTAAGTTTTTCTATAGAAAAATTAAGTTTTTCTATAGAAAAATTAAGTTTTTCTATAGAAAAATTAAGCTTTTCTATAAAAAAATTAAGTTTTTCTATAGAAAAATTAAGTTTTTCTATAAAAAAATTAAGTTTTTCTATAGAAAAATTAAGTTTTTCTATAGAAAAATTAAGTTTTTCTATAAAAAAATTAAGTTTTTCTATAGAAAAATTAAGTTTTTCTGTAGAAAAATTAAGTTTTTCTATAGAAAAATTAAGTTTTTCTATAGAAAAATTAAGTTTTTCTGTAGAAAAATTAAGTTTTTCTATAGAAAAATTAAGTTTTTCTATAGAAAAATTAAGTTTTTCTATAGAAAAATTAAGTTTTTCTATAGAAAAATTAAGTTTTTCTATAGAAAAATTAAGTTTTTCTATAGAAAAATTAAGTTTTTCTATAGAAAAATTAAGTTTTTCTATAGAAAAATTAAGTTTTTCTATAGAAAAATTAAGTTTTTCTATAGAAAAATTAAGTTTTTCTATAGAAAAATTAAGTTTTTCTATAGAAAAATCAAGTTTTTCTATAGAAAAATTAAGTTTTTCTATAGAAAAATTAAGTTTTTCTATAGAAAAATTAAGTTTTTCTATAGAAAAATTAAGTTTTTCTATAGAAAAATTAAGTTTTTCTATAGAAAAATTAAGTTTTTCTATAGAAAAATTAAGTTTTTCTATAGAAAAATTAAGTTTTTCTATAGAAAAATTAAGTTTTTCTATAGAAAAATTAAGTTTTTCTATAGAAAAATTAAGTTTTTCTATAGAAAAATTAAGTTTTTCTATAGAAAAATTAAGTTTTTCTATAGAAAAATTAAGTTTTTCTATAGAAAAATTAAGTTTTTCTATAGAAAAATTAAGTTTTTCTATAGAAAAATTAAGTTTTTCTATAGAAAAATTAAGTTTTTCTATAGAAAAATTAAGTTTTTCTATAGAAAAATTAAGTTTTTCTATAGAAAAATTAAGTTTTTCTATAGAAAAATTAAGTTTTTCTATAGAAAAATTAAGTTTTTCTATAGAAAAATTAAGTTTTTCTATAGAAAAATTAAGTTTTTCTATAGAAAAATTAAGTTTTTCTATAGAAAAATTAAGTTTTTCTATAGAAAAATTAAGTTTTTCTATAGAAAAATTAAGTTTTTCTATAGAAAAATTAAGTTTTTCTATAGAAAAATTAAGTTTTTCTATAGAAAAATTAAGTTTTTCTATAGAAAAATTAAGTTTTTCTATAAAAAAATTAAGTTTTTCTATAGAAAAATTAAGTTTTTCTATAGAAAAATTAAGTTTTTCTATAAAAAAATTAAGTTTTTCTATAGAAAAATTAAGTTTTTCTGTAGAAAAATTAAGTTTTTCTATAGAAAAATTAAGTTTTTCTATAGAAAAATTAAGTTTTTCTATAGAAAAATTAAGTTTTTCTATAGAAAAATTAAGTTTTTCTATAGAAAAATTAAGTTTTTCTATAGAAAAATTAAGTTTTTCTATAGAAAAATTAAGTTTTTCTATAGAAAAATTAAGTTTTTCTATAGAAAAATTAAGTTTTTCTATAGAAAAATTAAGTTTTTCTATAGAAAAATTAAGTTTTTCTATAGAAAAATTAAGTTTTTCTATAGAAAAATTAAGTTTTTCTATAGAAAAATTAAGTTTTTCTATAGAAAAATTAAGTTTTTCTATAGAAAAATTAAGTTTTTCTATAGAAAAATTAAGTTTTTCTATAGAAAAATTAAGTTTTTCTATAGAAAAATTAAGTTTTTCTATAGAAAAATTAAGTTTTTCTATAGAAAAATTAAGTTTTTCTATAGAAAAATTAAGTTTTTCTATAGAAAAATTAAGTTTTTCTATAGAAAAATTAAGTTTTTCTATAGAAAAATTAAGTTTTTCTATAGAAAAATTAAGTTTTTCTATAGAAAAATTAAGTTTTTCTATAGAAAAATTAAGTTTTTCTATAGAAAAATTAAGTTTTTCTATAGAAAAATTAAGTTTTTCTATAGAAAAATTAAGTTTTTCTATAGAAAAATTAAGTTTTTCTATAGAAAAATTAAGTTTTTCTATAGAAAAATTAAGTTTTTCTATAGAAAAATTAAGTTTTTCTATAGAAAAATTAAGTTTTTATATACAAAAATTAAGTTTTTCTATATTAATTAAGTTTTTCTATAGAAAAATTAAGTTTTTCTATAGAAAAATTAAGTTTTTCTATAGAAAAATTAAGTTTTTCTATAGAAAAATTAAGTTTTTCTATAGAAAATTTAAGTTTTACTAGTTCTAAGTGCGAAACAGAGAGCATAAAGCGATTTTACGTTGAAAGAAGTATATTTTTAATAATCACTGTAGATGAATACTTCTGTTTTACCAGTATATTTCGGATTGCTCCTTGGCATACTCTTAGCCCATTTTTCTATAGAAAAATTAAGTTTTTCTATAGAAAAATTAAGTTTTTCTATAGAAAAATTAAGCTTTTCTATAAAAAATTAAGTTTTTCTATAAAAAAATTAAGTTTTTCTATAGAAAAATTAAGTTTTTCTATAAAAAAATTAAGTTTTTCTATAAAAAAATTAAGTTTTTCTATAGAAAAATTAAGTTTTTCTATAAAAAAAATTAAGTTTTTCTATAGAAAAATTAAGTTTTTCTGTAGAAAAATTAAGTTTTTCTATAGAAAAATTAAGTTTTTCTATAGAAAAATTAAGTTTTTCTGTAGAAAAATTAAGTTTTTCTGTAGAAAAATTAAGTTTTTCTATAGAAAAATTAAGTTTTTCTATAGAAAAATTAAGTTTTTCTATAGAAAAATTAAGTTTTTCTATAGAAAAATTAAGTTTTTCTATAGAAAAATTAAGTTTTTCTATAGAAAAATTAAGTTTTTCTATAGAAAAATTAAGTTTTTCTATAGAAAAATTAAGTTTTTCTATAGAAAAATTAAGTTTTTTTATAGAAAAATTAAGTTTTTCTATAGAAAAATTAAGTTTTTTTATAGAAAAATTAAGTTTTTCTATAGAAAAATTAAGTTTTTCTATAGAAAAATTAAGTTTTTCTGTAGAAAAATTAAGTTTTTCTATAGAAAAATTAAGTTTTTCTATAGAAAAATTAAGTTTTTCTATAGAAAAATTAAGTTTTTCTGTAGAAAAATTAAGTTTTTCTATAGAAAAATTAAGTTTTTCTATAGAAAAATTAAGTTTTTCTACAGAAAAATTAAGTTTTTCTATAGAAAAATTAAGTTTTTCTATAGAAAAATTAAGTTTTTCTATAGAAAAATTAAGTTTTTCTATAGAAAAATTAAGTTTTTCTATAGAAAAATTAAGTTTTTCTATAGAAAAATTAAGTTTTTCTATAGAAAAATTAAGTTTTTCTATAGAAAAATTAAGTTTTTCTATAGAAAAATTAAGTTTTTCTATAGAAAAATTAAGTTTTTCTATAGAAAAATTAAGTTTTTCTATAGAAAAATTAAGTTTTACTAGTTCTAAGTGCGAAACAGAGAGCATAAAGCGATTTTACGTTGAAAGAAGTATATTTTTAATAACCACTGTAGATGAATACTTCTGTTTTACCAGTATATTTCGGATTGCTCCTTGGCATACTCTTAGCCCATTTTTCTATAGAAAAATTAAGTGTTTCTATAGAAAAATTAAGTGTTTCTATAGAAAAATTAAGTTTTTCTATAGAAAAATTAAGTGTTTCTATAGAAAAATTAAGTTTTTCTATAGAAAAATTAAGTTTTTCTATAGAAAAATTAAGTTTTTCTATAGAAAAATTAAGTTTTTCTATAGAAAAATTAAGTTTTTCTATAGAAAAATTAAGTTTTTCTATAGAAAAATTAAGTTTTTCTATAGAAAAATTAAGTTTTTCTATAGAAAAATTAAGTTTTTCTATAGAAAAATTAAGTTTTTCTATAGAAAAATTAAGTTTTTCTATAGAAAAATTAAGTTTTTCTATAGAAAAATTAAGTTTTTCTATAGAAAAATTAAGTTTTTCTATAGAAAAATTAAGTTTTTCTATAGAAAAATTAAGTTTTTCTATAGAAAAATTAAGTTTTTCTATAGAAAAATTAAGTTTTTCTATAGAAAAATTAAGTTTTTCTATAGAAAAATTAAGTTTTTCTATAGAAAAATTAAGTTTTTCTATAGAAAAATTAAGTTTTTCTATAGAAAAATTAAGTTTTTCTATAGAAAAATTAAGTTTTTCTATAGAAAAATTAAGTTTTTCTATAGAAAAATTAAGTTTTTCTATAGAAAAATTAAGTTTTTCTATAGAAAAATTAAGTTTTTCTATAGAAAATTTAAGTTTTTCTATAGAAAATTTAAGTTTTACTAGTTCTAAGTGCGAAACAGAGAGCATAAAGCGTTGAAAGAAGTATATTTTTAATAACCACTGTAGATGAATACTTCTGTTTTACCAGTATATTTCGGATTGCTCCTTGGCATACTCTTAGCCCATAGTCATTTTTCACTTAGGACTTAAGCCCCTAGTGCTGGCGTGCCGCTTTTCCTAGAAGGTTTTAATACTTTTACTTTAAATTTGTATTGTTTTTATTTTGGGCTGGATGGTTACCCTTTTAGATCTAGATATTATGACTTAACTATACGGGAGAACGTTTCAGCGCTTTCCATCACTTCCTTATAGTAATGGAAATATCCATATTTTATAACGTCTTTCGAAATCCGTTTTCTAGGCATTTGTTTTATAAATAAAAGACACCTAATGCACACAATTTTTTTTTTTAATTATTGAACTTTTTATTACTTCATTATCATTGGAAACACCCATAAAACTTTATAAAATCAAAAATATAACGCTAAATAAGACCATTTGGTGTTATTTTACTCATTAAATTCGGTATATTTCTTTTTATACCCTTCACCAATAGGTGAAAGGGTATTATAAGTTTGTGCATCCGTCTGTAATTTTTATTAGTGATCGTAGACCCCATAAAAATTATACCGATCGACTCAGAATCGGGAGGAGATGTCCGTCTGTCTGTCTGTTGAAATCAAGCTTCTGAAGTCCCTGGAGGATGGACCCACATAAATTATATATCAGATTTTAGGAAATTATCCCGCAGTGAACGCGAGATAATTTCATCAAAATAGGTCCATAAACACCCGAAATATGGAAAAAATACCAAAAATTAGACGAAAATTTTTGACTGAAAACACTTTTAAATAACAAGACAAAAAAGATACTCCTGATGTGCGAGTAATCAAATATTATATATTGGAATTGAAGAAATTGCTCCTCAAATCACTCTGTAAAATTTTATCAAAATTGGTCTATAAACAACTGAAATATCGCAAAAACACTAAATTTGATGTATCGCAAATTGCCCAAAGTACGCATTAGAGAAAGTTTGTTGAAAAAATTAAATGCAGAAATAGGAAAAACCATCCTTCTGGAGCACGGACATACATAAATTTTGTATCAGATTTTTGTAAATTCCCCCGCTACGCACGTTACTTAATTTTATCAAAAACATTCCATAAGCAACTGAGATTTCGCCAAAAGAAATTTTGTTTACATTTTGTAAGTAATGTTTCAGCGATATCTCAGGTGTTTATGGACCGATTGTGATGAAATTTGACAGCGTCCTTTGCGGGACTCTACAAATCTGATTGTGAATACCATTCAAATTGTACCCATCGACTCAGGAGGCAGGAGAATCGATTTTGCGGCGACGTCCGTCCATCTGTTTGCCTACCTGTCTTTTGTAGACAAGTTTTGTCGATATCTCAGATTTTTATTTTGATATAATTCGTTCCTCGTAATTTGTGGAAGATATAATTTAGTGTTTAAGCGATATTTCAGGTGTTTTGATTGACAATCATGAAATTCAGGGTGGGACGATATCCTAAAATTTGATGTAAAATCCATGTGGGTATACCTTTCAGGAGCTCCACAAATTTTATTTTTGGCAGACAGCACACTGCATTTGTTTTAATTTTGTGTCTACCTTTTGAACATTATGATAATATATTATAGATATATCAAATTATAGGTAATCTTCCTAGGAAGTACAAATATGTTTTCAAAACCTACATATGTATGTATCTCACATATCAATGAAAAATTATTTTTTTAATTGCAATTGGGAGAAATCCGTTCACGTTTGACAATTGCTCCCGTATAACTACCTGTCTGTTGTAGACAAGTTTTTGGAGCCCCTTTTTTTGTCGATATCTCAGATTTTTATTTTGATACAATTCGTACTTCGTAATTTGTGGAAGATATAATTTAGTGTTTAAGCGATATTTCAGGTGTTTTGATTGACAATGATGAAATTCAGGGTGGGACGATATCCTAAAGTTTTACGTAAAATCCATGTGGGTATAGCTTTCAGGAGCTCGCTCCACAAATATTATTTTTGGCAGACAGACACACTGCATTTATTTTAATTTTGTGTCTGCCTTTTGAACATTATGATGATATTTGAGAATATATTATAGATATATCAAATTATAGGTAAACTTCCTAGGAAGTACAAAAAATGCAGCTAAGTACATAATATGCATTCAAAACCTACATATGTATGTATCTCACATATCAACGAAAATTTATTTTTTTAATTGCAATTGACAATTGCTCCCGTATAACTTCGTCTAAGACAATCTCTTGGTAGCTAATAAATGACAAATTACAATAGATACGATGATGACATTTAGTATAAAGACGTTGTACAATATTCGATAACGCCTAAAATTAACTTTCTAGAGGGACAGCTTTTGACAAAAGTATTTCTGATCACTTGAAAAGTTCGGTATTGAAAATAGACATACTCGGTTCACATTTAGTGAAATCTCCCATATAACCCGGCCAGGAATCACTTTAATGCTGATAAATTAAATTGCACAAAGAACTAGAGCAAAACTTTCCACAAATCCATCAGACAGATCGGAAGAACAATACATCCCAAATATCATTGATGAAGTATTCATCTTAATTAGTTAAAAAACTTTAGATTAATAAGTAAATCTTCAATAACTTTTCCGACAAAGCTGATATCCATCCATTCAAAAGCTATATATTTCACTCATGTATCAAAAACTAAGACACATTCTAGGGCTTGTATACATTGACAAAACAATCATTGTTAAAGCTTTGATCTAAATCGGTCCGCTAACTTCAGAGTTTTACATAACTAATCAAGAACTTTTACTAGTTGGATGATACTTACGAATTAAAGTGCATAACCCTCACTGGGTATAAAATTTGAAGGGTATCCAAGATTCGGCAAAGCCGAATATACCACTCTTACTTGTTTTTTATTGTTGTTGTTGCAATGCATGTATTTATTTCATTTGTTACGACTTTTTGTAGTAAACAGTTACATTAACGGTATGTGTTAAACAAAAAAAAATTTAAACGATTTGATGTTCAATTTTCAATTGAAATTGCATTTTCAATATTTTTGTTTAATGCAAACAGTTACTTGACAAACTGTATGTTTTGTACAATGTTACATGTGTAATCCGCTTCAGTCCTAACATCGACTTTTTTGGCACGAAACTCTTTTGTGAACGTGCTACCCAACTTTGTGAAAAGATCCCCCCAATCCGGCGAGCTACAGCCCAACATCAAGTGCCAGTCCAAAGTGAAGCGCAAGGGTGGGTTTAAAAAGTTTTTTTTTTTTAACAAATTACGAACGTTACATCACAAAGACGATTAAATGTGTTTAGTCCGTTTTAAAAAATTCGTTTTTTATCAATATTATGTACGTTTATTTTTTAGCTTAAGTTTTTTGAATTGATCAAAACAACTTATGTACACATATTTTTGTGTACATATTCATATTTTTCTTTCATCATATAACGATTTCGCTTAACTTCACTTAAGCTGCATAAATGTTGACCTTAAAAAATGAAGTAATTAATTTCAAACAACTTATGTTTACATAAAACTACACAACATATACTTTTTATTTAAACAGAATTGCTTAAAGTTACTTAAGGTCCAGTTCAACGCTAATTTCAGTTTTGAAAAAGAGGTTAAATAAACAAAACGTTTAAACTTCGGAATTTAACATTTTTTTTTAATATTCATCCTTCTTCTCTAATAAACATGTTACCAATATAAATTCATAAATTATTCGCAGAAATCAAAATATACAAAATTGATGATATCTCAAAACCTCAATTTTCGACTTAAGCTATTCTTTCATATTGCCACAGATATAATTATTGGTTCAAAATAGTTACTTATTACATTTTGAACCTTATAAGATGTATACCAATTGAACAGTCGTATTTTGACGATATTAATTTAAAAGTTTAGCTTTTCTGTAATAAATATTATTTATTTACTGATAATTTAATTTTTTATTTACTTTGATATTAAATTATAAAGATTAAATTATATTTCTAATTAATTATATTTCGTTCCCATAAAATTATTTCATGATTACCTAGTAATTCCTCATTTTACTGGGAAAGTAAAAGAATAAATAATGTATTTTCACAAAATATTTATTACAAATTATTTGTTTTTTTAGAGCAACTGGATAGAATCGAAGAGGGTATGGATCAGATTAATGCCGATATGAGAGAAGCAGAAAAAAATTTAAGTGGCATGGAAAAATGTTGCGGAATTTGTGTGTTACCTTGCAATAAGTAAGTATTTTTAAGTACAGCGCTTTTTACAAATTTGAATCACTTCATCACAAACTGACAAAAATATGTCATCTGATAAAAGCATTAACATTCGTTTACAATTATTTTTTTTCTTCTTGAGAATGAACAAGTAAGAGTGGTATATTCGGCTTTGCCGAATCTTGGATACCCTTCACCAATGGTGTTGCAAAAGTACTTAATGTAATTCCTAGCAAAATTTGGTTATACTAGTATTATATGCAAAGAGTCTTTAAAATTAAGAGTCGGAAAAAGAAAAGCTTTTCGGTGGCGTCCTCATCTAGAATAGTTATGCACCCAAAGGTTAGGTTGGGCAGGTGGCTGATGTCTAGGGAAGCTTCACTTGGGTTCTAAAGTGGTCCCTTTGTGAAAGATAATGATTACTAGACTACAAGCAGAGAATGCATATTTAAGCGAGCCAGTAGCTTCGAAATAAAATAGACATATTTTACGAACATTTAATAAAGTTCGATAGACCAGATAAACCATGCAGAAAAGATGCTTCAAAATGTAGATGCCCTTACATTTGCAATAGCACATCGATTTGATGAAGTTTAAGTATTCTGGCATGCAACCCAAAAACACAGTGCCCAGTGAGGGTTGTGCACTTTAATTCGTACGAATTATCCAACTAGTAAAAGTTCTTGATTAGTTATGTAAAACTCTGAAGTTAGCGGACTGATTTAGGTCAAAGCTTTAACAATGATAAGCCTTAAAATTATAGGGTATACACTCTTAGTTTTAGATACATACGTGAAATATATAGCTTCTGAATGGATGGATATCAGCTTTGTCGGAAAAGTTATTAAAGATTTACTTATTAATCTGAAGTTAGTTAATTAATTAAAATGAACACTGCATCAATAATATTTGGGATGTATTGTTCGTTCGATCTGTCCGATGGATATTTGGAAAGTTTTGCTCTAGTTCCTTGTGCAATTTTAATGTGATTTAATTTATCAGCATTAAATCGATTCCCGGTCGGGGTTATATGGGAGATTCCACTAAATGTGAATAGAACTCGCCCATTTTTAATATCGAACTTTTCAAAAGATCAGAAATACTTTTGTCAAATATTGTCCCTCTAGAAAGTTTATTTTAGGCGCTATCGCCCTGAATATCAATATTGTACAACGTCTTTATACTAAATGTCATCATTGTATCTTAGGCGAAGTTATACGGGATCAATTGTCAAACGTGAACGGATTTCTCCCAATTGCAATTAAAAAATTTAAATTTTCGTTGATATGTGAGATACTTATATACATATGTAGGTTTTGAACGGATATCATGTAGTTAGCTGCATTTTTGTACTTCCTAAGAAGATTACCTATAATTTGATATATAATACATTCTCAAATGTTATCATAATGTTCAAAAGTCAGACACAAAGTTAAGATTAATGCAGAGTGCCTGTCTGCTAAAATCAGATTTGTGGAGCTCCTGGATTTTACACAAAATTTTAGGATATTGTCCCACCCTGAATTTTATCATTGTCGATCAAAACACCATCGCTTAAACGCTAAATTATATCTACCACTGTAAAAACGGGTTAGAGGGAAATAGCAATAGGGTCTGAAATAAATAAGAAAACATATAAATTTTAAAACGTTATAAAAGTATTTATATGTTTATTGAACCTTTAATTTAAGTACATAGTTATGTATTTGTTATATATATTTAAAGGATTTTAGGTTAGGGTTAGATTGAACAATTTCTGTGCAATAATTAGGGTTTTAAGAATTAGATTTAGGGTTTTAAATTTAGGTTTAGTTTAGCACAATTAATTAATTAATTAGGATAATTTTATTCACACTATTAAGGCAAAATTTTAAGGTAAGTATTTTATTTCTTTTAACAGTTTATATTTAGGCAATGGATTTAGGTTTTAAACTTTTAGGCAATAGATTTAGGTTTTAGACTGTTAGTTTTAATTTATATTTAGTAAATTATTAGAATTTAAGTAGGATTTTAAATAATATAATTTTAGGTTATAAGTTTTATTGGTTTTTAATTTTAAAGAAAATTGTTTGAGTTATTTAGAAAAATTAATTACACTTAACTTTAATTCAAATTTTTAATTTTATATGTATATATAGTTTTAAGGCAAAAATTTTTAATATATAAATTTTAAGTATTTATATTTTTAAATTATAGGAAACTTTTTCTTCACTTTTCGGGTTTTTTACTTCGGATTCACCAATCGGGTTTAGGTTCTCAAATCGACTGAGCCTTTTACTTCTTCTATTTTCTTTATTTGCCACTGCGTTCGCAACTGAAGTTAGTTGCAGTTCTTTTGCAAACTGTCATACACCAGTGTTGGGTGGGTGACAGTTTACTTTTGTTCACCGTGTGAACAACCACAAATTACCGAATGCATCAGGATTTAGGTAATCCCCTGCGAAGGACGCTATTAAATTTCATCAAATAAACACCTGAGATATCGACAAAACAGGAGCTCCAAAAACTTGACTACAACAGACAAAATTACAGACAGGTAGACGGACAGACAAAAAAACAGACGGACGGACAGACAGACAAACAGACGGACGGAGGTCGCGAAATCGATTCTCCTGCCGATTCTGAGTTGATCGGTACAATTCGAATGGTATTCGTAATCAGATTTGTGGAGTATAGATTTTAGAGGAAATAGCAATAGGGTCCGAAATAAATAAGAAAACATATAAATTTTAAAACGTTATAAAAGTATTTATATGTTTATTGAACCTTTAATTTAAGTACATAGTTATGTATTTGTTATATATATTTAAAGGATTTTAGGTTAGGGTTAGATTGAACAATTTCTGTGCAATAATTAGGGTTTTAAGAATTAGATTTAGGGTTTTAAATTTAGGTTTAGTTTAGCACAATTAATTAATTAATTAGGATAATTTTATTCACACTATTAAGGCAAAATTTTAAGGTAAGTATTTTATTTCTTTTAACAGTTTATATTTAGGCAATAGATTTAGGGTTTAAACTTTTAGGCAATAGATTTAGGTTTTAAACGGTTAGTTTTAATTTATATTTAGTAAATTATTAGAATTTAAGTAGGATTTTAAATAATATAATTTTAGGTTATAAGTTTTATTGGTTTTTAATTTTAAAGAAAATTGTTTGAGTTATTTAGAAAAATTAATTACACTTAACTTTAATTCAAATTTTTAATTTTATATGTATATATAGTTTTAAGGCAAAAATTTTTAATATATAAATTTTAAGTATTTATATTTTTAAATTATAGGAAACTTTTTCTTCACTTTTCGGGTTTTTTACTTCGGATTCACCAATCGGGTTTAGGTTCTCAAATTGACTGAGCCTTTTACTTCTTCTATTTTCTTTATTTGCCACTGCGTTCGCAACTGAAGTTAGTTGCAGTTCTTTTGCAAACTGTCATACACCAGTGTTGGGTGGGTGACAGTTTACTTTTGTTCACCGTGTGAACAACCACAAATTACCGAATGCATCAGGATTTAGGTAATCCCCTGCGAAGGACGCTATTAAATTTCATCAAAATAAACACCTGAGATATCGACAAAACAGGAGCTCCAAAAACTTGACTACAACAGACAAAATTACAGACAGGTAGACGGACAGACAAAAAAACAGACGGACGGACAGACAGACAAACAGACGGACGGAGGTCGCGAAATCGATTCTCCTGCCGATTCTGAGTTGATCGGTACAATTCGAATGGTATTCGTAATCAGATTTGTGGAGTATAGATTTTAGAGGAAATAGCAATAGGGTCCGAAATAAATAAGAAAACATATAAATTTTAAAACGTTATAAAAGTATTTATATGTTTATTGAACCTTTAATTTAAGTACATAGTTATGTATTTGTTATATATATTTAAAGGATTTTAGGTTAGGGTTAGATTGAACAATTTCTGTGCAATAATTAGGGTTTTAAGAATTAGATTTAGGGTTTTAAGAATTAGATTTAGGGTTTTAAATTTAGGTTTAGTTTAGCACAATTAATTAATTAATTAGGATAATTTTATTCACACTATTAAGGCAAAATTTTAAGGTAAGTATTTTATTTCTTTTAACAGTTTATATTTAATCAATAGATTTAGGGTTTAAACTTTTAGGCAATAGATTTAGGTTTTAAACTGTTAGTTTTAATTTATATTTAGTAAATTATTAGAATTTAAGTAGGATTTTAAATAATATAATTTTAGGTTATAAGTTTTATTGGTTTTTAATTTTAAAGAAAATTGTTTGAGTTATTTAGAAAAATTAATTACACTTAACTTTAATTCAAATTTTTAATTTTATATGTATATATACTTTTAAGGCAAAAATTTTTAATATATAAATTTTAAGTATTTATATTTTTAAATTATAGGAAACTTTTTCTTCACTTTTCGGGCTTTTAACTTCGGATTCACCAATCGGGTTTAGGTTCTCAAATCGACTGAGCCTTTTACTTCTTCTATTTTCTTTATTTGCCACTGCGTTCGCAACTGAAGTTAGTTGCAGTTCTTTTGCAAACTGTCATACACCAGTGTTGGGTGGGTGACAGTTTACTTTTGTTCACCGTGTGAACAACCACAAATTACCGAATGCATCAGGATTTAGGTAATCCCCTGCGAAGGACGCTATTAAATTTCTCAAAATAAACACCTGAGATATCGACAAAACAGGAGCTCCAAAAACTTGACTACAACAGACAAAATTACAGACAGGTAGACGGACAGACAAAAAAACAGACGGACGGACAGACAGACAAACAGACGGACGGAGGTCGCGAAATCGATTCTCCTGCCGATTCTGAGTTGATCGGTACAATTCGAATGGTATTCGTAATCAGATTTGTGGAGTATAGATTTTAGAGGAAATAGCAATAGGGTCCGAAATAAATAAGAAAACATATAAATTTTAAAACGTTATAAAAGTATTTATATGTTTATTGAACCTTTAATTAAAGTACATAGTTATGTATTTGTTATATATATTTAAAGGATTTTTGGTTAGGGTTAGATTGAACAATTTCTGTACAATAATTAGGGTTTTAAGAATTAGATTTAGGGTTTTAAATTTAGGTTTAGTTTAGCACAATTAATTAATTAATTAGGATAATTTTATTCACACTATTAAGGCAAAATTTTAAGGTAAGTATTTTATTTCTTTTAACAGTTTATATTTAGGCAATAGATTTAGGGTTTAAACTTTTAGGCAATAGATTTAGGTTTTAAACTGTTAGTTTTAATTTATATTTAGTAAATTATTAGAATTTAAGTAGAATTTTAAATAATATAATTTTAGGTTATAAGTTTTATTGGTTTTTAATTTTAAAGAAAATTGTTTGAGTTATTTAGAAAAATTAATTACACTTAACTTTAATTCAAATTTTTAATTTTATATGTATATATAGTTTTAAGGCAAAAATTTTTAATATATAAATTTTAAGTATTTATATTTTTAAATTATAGGAAACTTTTTCTTCACTTTTCGGGTTTTTTACTTCGGATTCACCAATCGGGTTTAGGTTCTCAAATCGACTGAGCCTTTTACTTCTTCTATTTTCTTTATTTGCCACTGCGTTCGCAACTGAAGTTAGTTGCAGTTCTTTTGCAAACTGTCATACACCAGTGTTGGGTGGGTGACAGTTTACTTTTGTTCACCGTGTGAACAACCACAAATTACCGAATGCATCAGGATTTAGGTAATCCCCTGCGAAGGACGCTATTAAATTTCATCAAAATAAACACCTGAGATATCGACAAAACAGGAGCTCCAAAAACTTGACTACAACAGACAAAATTACAGACAGGTAGACGGACAGACAAAAAAACAGACGGACGGACAGACAGACAAACAGACGGACGGAGGTCGCGAAATCGATTCTCCTGCCGATTCTGAGTTGATCGGTACAATTCGAATGGTATTCGTAATCAGATTTGTGGAGTATAGATTTTAGAGGAAATAGCAATAGGGTCCGAAATAAATAAGAAAACATATAAATTTTAAAACGTTATAAAAGTATTTATATGTTTATTGAACCTTTAATTTAAGTACATAGTTATGTATTTGTTATATATATTTAAAGGATTTTAGGTTAGGGTTAGATTGAACAATTTCTGTGCAATAATTAGGGTTTTAAGAATTAGATTTAGGGTTTTAAATTTAGGTTTAGTTTAGCACAATTAATTAATTAATTAGGATAATTTTATTCACACTATTAAGGCAAAATTTTAAGGTAAGTATTTTATTTCTTTTAACAGTTTATATTTAGGCAATAGATTTAGGGTTTAAACTTTTAGGCAATAGATTTAGGTTTTAAACTGTTAGTTTTAATTTATATTTAGTAAATTATTAGAATTTAAGTAGGATTTTAAATAATATAATTTTAGGTTATAAGTTTTATTGGTTTTTAATTTTAAAGAAAATTGTTTGAGTTATTTAGAAAAATTAATTACACTTAACTTTAATTCAAATTTTTAATTTTATATGTATATATAGTTTTAAGGCAAAAATTTTTAATATATAAATTTTAAGTATTTATATTTTTAAATTATAGGAAACTTTTTCTTCACTTTTCGGGTTTTTTACTTCGGATTCACCAATCGGGTTTAGGTTCTCAAATCGACTGAGCCTTTTACTTCTTCTATTTTCTTTATTTGCCACTGCGTTCGCAACTGAAGTTAGTTGCAGTTCTTTTGCAAACTGTCATACACCAGTGTTGGGTGGGTGACAGTTTACTTTTGTTCACCGTGTGAACAACCACAAATTACCGAATGCATCAGGATTTAGGTAATCCCCTGCGAAGGACGCTATTAAATTTCATCAAAATAAACACCTGAGATATCGACAAAACAGGAGCTCCAAAAACTTGACTACAACAGACAAAATTACAGACAGGTAGACGGACAGACAAAAAACAGACGGACGGACAGACAGACAAACAGACGGACGGAGGTCGCGAAATCGATTCTCCTGCCGATTCTGAGTTGATCGGTACAATTCGAATGGTATTCGTAATCAGATTTGTGGAGTATAGATTTTAGAGGAAATAGCAATAGGGTCCGAAATAAATAAGAAAACATATAAATTTTAAAACGTTATAAAAGTATTTATATGTTTATTGAACCTTTAATTAAAGTACATAGTTATGTATTTGTTATATATATTTAAAGGATTTTAGGTTAGGGTTAGATTGAACAATTTCTGTGCAATAATTAGGGTTTTAAGAATTAGATTTATGGTTTTAAATTTAGGTTTAGTTTAGCACAATTAATTAATTAATTAGGATAATTTTATTCACACTATTAAGGCAAAATTTTAAGGTAAGTATTTTATTTCTTTTAACAGTTTATATTTAGGCAATAGATTTAGGGTTTAAACTTTTAGGCAATAGATTTAGGTTTTAAACTGTTAGTTTTAATTTATATTTAGTAAATTATTAGAATTTAAGTAGGATTTTAAATAATATAATTTTAGGTTATAAGTTTTATTGGTTTTTAATTTTAAAGAAAATTGTTTGAGTTATTTAGAAAAATTAATTACACTTAACTTTAATTCAAATTTTTAATTTTATATGTATATATAGTTTTAAGGCAAACATTTTTATACCCTTCACCAATAGGTGAAAGGGTATTATAAGTTTGTGATTCCGTTTGTAATTTTTTTATTAGTGATCGTAGACCCCATAAAAATTATACCGATCGACTCAGAATCGGGAGGAGAATCGATTAAGCGATGTCCGTCTGTCTGTCTGTCTGTCTGTCTGTCCGTCCGTCTGTCTGTCTGTCTGTTGAAATCAAGTTTCTGAAGCCCCTGGAGGATGGACTTACATAAATTATTTATCAGATTTTAGGAAATTCTCCCGCAATGAACGCTATTAAATTTCATTAAAATCGGTTTATAAACACCGAAAATATCGAAAAAATACCAAAAATTAGACGAAAATTTGAAAATTTTTGATTGAAACACACTTTTAAATAACAAGAGAAAAAAGATACTCCTGGTGTACATGTGATAATATGTTATATATCAGATTGTAGGAAATATTTTCCCAAAGCACTCTGTAAAATTTTATCAAAATCGGTCCATAAACAACTGAGATATCGCCAAAACACTGAATTTGATGTATCGCAAATTGCTCAAAGTACACATTAGAGAATGTTTGTTGAAAAAATTAAATGCAGATATAGGAAAAACTATCCTCCTTTAGTACGGACCTACATAAATTTTATATCAGATTTTAGGAAATTCCCCCACCAAGCACGTTATTAAATTTTATCAAAAGCGGTCTATAAACAATTGAGATATCGCCATAACACTACATTTGATGTACAGCAAATTGCCCAAAGTACGTGTCTAAGAAATTTTGTTTACATTTTGTAAGTATTGTTTCAGCGATATCTCAGGTGTTTATGGACCGATTGTGATGAAATTTGACATCGTTCTTTATGGGAGGATTTTCTAAAATCTGATATATATACTCCACAAATCTGATTATGAATACCATTCAAATTGTACCGATCAACTCAGAATCGGCACAAGAATCGATTTCGCGACCTCCGTCCGTCTGTCCGTCCGTCTGTTTGTTTGTCCGTCCGTCTACATGTCCGTCCGTCTACCTGTCTGTCCTTTTTTCTGTTGTAGTCAAGTTTTTGGAGCTCCTGTTTTGTCGATACCTCAGATGTTCATTTTGATGAAGTTTAATAGCGTCCTTCGCAGGGGATTATCTAAATCCTGATGCATTCTGTAATTTGTGGCAGATATAATTTAGCGTTTAAGCGATAGTGTTTTGATCGACAATGTTGAAATTCAGGGTGGGACAATTCAGGAGCTCCACAAATCTGGTTTTAGCAGACAGACACACTGCATTTATCTTAATTTTGTGTCTGAACACTATGATAACATTTGAGTCTTTTGAACACTATGATAACATTTGAGAATGTATTATATATCAAATTATAGGTAATCTTCCTAGGAAGTACAAAAATGCAGCTAATTACATGATATCCGTTCAAAACCTACATATGTATGTAAGTATCTCACATATCAACAAAAATTTAAATTTTTTAATTGCAATTGGGAGAAATCCGTTCACGTTTGACAATTGATCCCGTATAACTTCGCCTAAGGCAATCTCTTAGTAGCTAATAAATGACAAATTATAATAGATACGATGATGACATTTAGTATAAAGACGTTGTACAATATTGACATTCAGGACAATAGCGCCTAAAATAAACTTTCTAGAGGGACAACATTTGACAAAAGTATTTCTGATCTTTTGAAAAGTTCGATATTGAAAATGGGCGAGCTCTATTCACATTTAGTGAAATCTCCCATATAAACCCGACCGGGAATCGATTTAATGCTGATAAATTAAATCACATTAAAATTGCACAAAGAACTAGAGCAAAACTTTCCAAACATCCATCGGACAGATCGAAAGAACTATACATCCCAAATATTATTGATGAAGTGTTCATTTTAATTAATTAACTAACTTCAAATTAATAAGTAAACTTTTCCGACAAAGCTGATAACCATCCATTCAAAAGCTATATATTTCACGTATGTATATAAAACTAAGAGTGTATACCCTATAATTTTAAGGCTTGTATACATTGACAATCATTGTTAAAGCTTTGACCTAAATCAGTCCGCTAACTTCAAAGTTTTACATAACTAATCAAGAACTAGTTGGATGATTCGTACGAATTAAAGTACACAACCCTAACTGGGCACAGCGTTTTTGGGTTGCATGCCAGAATACTTAATCTTCATCAAATCGATGTGCTTTTGCAAATCTAAGGTCATCTACATTTTGAAGCATCTTTTCTGCATGGTTTATCTGGTCTATCGAACTTTACTAAATGTTCGTAAAATATGTGTCTATTTTATTTCGAAGCTACTGGCTGGCTCAAATATGCATTCTCTACTTGTAGTCTAGTAATCATTATCTTTCACAAAGGGACCACTTTAGAACCCAAGTGAAGCTTCCCTAGACATCAGCCACCTGCCCAACATAACCTTTGGGTGTATAACTATTCTAGATGATGACGCCACCGAAAAGGTTTTCGTTTTCCGACTCTTAATTTTAAAGACTCTTTGCATATAATACTAGTATAACCAAATATTGCTACGAATTACATTAAATACTTTTGGAACACCATTGGTGAAGGGTATCCAAGATTCGGCAAAGCCGAATATACCACTCTTACTTGTTAATATATAAATTTTAAGTATTTATATTTTTAAATTATAGGAAACTTTTTCTTCACTTTTCGGGTTTTTTACTTCGGATTCACCAATCGGGTTTAGGTTCTCAAATCGACTGAGCCTTTTACTTCTTCTATTTTCTTTATTTGCCACTGCGTTCGCAACTGAAGTTAGTTGCAGTTCTTTTGCAAACTGTCATACACCAGTGTTGGGTGGGTGACAGTTTACTTTTGTTCACCGTGTGAACAACCACAAATTACCGAATGCATCAGGATTTAGGTAATCCCCTGCGAAGGACGCTATTAAATTTCATCAAAATAAACACCTGAGATATCGACAAAACAGGAGCTCCAAAAACTTGACTACAACAGACAAAATTACAGACAGGTAGACGGACAGACAAAAAAACAGACGGACGGACAGACAGACAAACAGACGGACGGAGGTCGCGAAATCGATTCTCCTGCCGATTCTGAGTTGATCGGTACAATTCGAATGGTATTCGTAATCAGATTTGTGGAGTATAGATTTTAGAGGAAATAGCAATAGGGTCCGAAATAAATAAGAAAACATATAAATTTTAAAACGTTATAAAAGTATTTATATGTTTATTGAACCTTTAATTTAAGTACATAGTTATGTATTTGTTATATATATTTAAAGGATTTTAGGTTAGGGTTAGATTGAACAATTTCTGTGCAATAATTAGGGTTTTAAGAATTAGATTTAGGGTTTTAAATTTAGGTTTAGTTTAGCACAATTAATTAATTAATTAGGATAATTTTATTCACACTATTAAGGCAAAATTTTAAGGTAAGTATTTTATTTCTTTTAACAGTTTATATTTAGGCAATGGATTTAGGTTTTAAACTTTTAGGCAATAGATTTAGGTTTTAAACTGTTAGTTTTAATTTATATTTAGTAAATTATTAGAATTTAAGTAGGATTTTAAATAATATAATTTTAGGTTATAAATTTTATTGGTTTTTAATTTTAAAGAAAATTGTTTGAGTTATTTAGAAAAATTAATTACACTTAACTTTAATTCAAATTTTTAATTTTATATGTATATATAGTTTTAAGGCAAAAATTTTTAATATGTAAATTTTAAGTATTTATATTTTTAAATTATAGGAAACTTTTTCTTCACTTTTCGGGTTTTTTACTTCGGATTCACCAATCGGGTTTAGGTTCTCAAATCGACTGAGCCTTTTACTTCTTATATTTTCTTTATTTGCCACTGCGTTCGCAACTGAAGTTAGTTGCAGTTCTTTTGCAAACTGTCATACACCAGTGTTGGGTGGGTGACAGTTTACTTTTGTTCACCGTGTGAACAACCACAAATTACCGAATGCATCAGGATTTAGGTAATCCCCTGCGAAGGACGCTATTAAATTTCATCAAAATAAACACCTAAAATATCGACAAAACAGGAGCTCCAAAAACTTGACTACAACAGACAAAATTACAGACAGGTAGACGGACAGACAAAAAAACAGACGGACAAACAAACAGACGGACGGACAGACAGACAAACAGACGGACGGACGGACGGAGGTCGCGAAATCGATTCTCCTGCCGATTCTGAGTTGATCGGTACAATTCGAATGGTATTCGTAATCAGATTTGTGGAGTATAGATTTTAGAAAATCCTCACATAAAGAACGATATCAAATTTCATCACAATCGGTCCATAAACACTTGAGATATCGCTAAAACAATACTTACAAAATGTAAACAAAATTTCTTAGACACGTACTTTGGGCAATTTGCTGTACATCAAATGTAGTGTTATGGCGATATCTCAATTATTTATGGACCGCTTTTGATAAAATTTAATAACGTGCTTGGCGGGGGAATTTCCTAAAATATGATATAAAATTTATGTAGGTCCGTGCTAAAGGAGGATGGTTTTTTTCAATTTCTGCATTTCATTTTTTCAACAAACATTCTCTAATGCGAACTTTGGGCAATTTGCGATACATCAAATTCAGTGTTTTGGCGATATCTCAGTTGTTTATGGACCGATTTTGATAAAGTGCTTTGGGAAACTATTTCCTACAATCTGATATATAACATATTATCACATGTACACCAGGAGTACCTTTTTTCTCTTGTTATTTAAAAGTGTGTTTCAATCAAAAATTTTAAAATTTTCGTCTAATTTTTGGTATTTTTTTGATATTTTCGGTGTTTATAAACCGATTTAAATGAAATTTAATAGCGTTCATTGCGGGAGAATTTCCTAAAATCTGATATATAATTTATGTTCTTAAACTTGATTTCAACAGACAGACAGACGGACAGACAGACAGACAGACATCGCTTAATCGATTCTCATCCCGATTCTGAGTCGATCGGTATAATTTTTATGGGGTCTACTATAATCTTATAATACCCTTTCACCTATTGGTGAAGGGTATAAAAATAATATTAGAATTTTACAAAAATTCTATATCATTCTTAACACATGAAATTAACTAAGTGCTGTTTTACCTATTTTTAACCTATAATTGGGGTTTCTGAGGAATATATCTTAGAAACTTTTTTCAAAAAATAAAATATGATTACGAAAAATCTTATTTAAAAAAACCATAGTTCGAAAAAAACAGCACCTTATTAGATTGTACTGAACTTATGCACACACAAAAGTTATTTATTTTTTAGGTACCTAACTAAGTCGGAAACAAAGTTAGGTACACAAAGACACAATAAAAAAAGAACGGAACATTAAAATAAGATCCCGTTCTTTGGGATTTTAGAGTATTTTTAGTTAACTTTAGAGTACTTTAAAGGACGTAATATGTTGACGAAGTTTTGTTCTTGTGCATTCATAAATAACTCGTATATTTTCATAAAAAAACCCAACAGTTCCAAGTTGATAAAATGAGCAGCTATTTGAGCATGTACTTTTTGGTTAATAAATTAATAAAAGTTAATAAAGCGGTTATCAACCTACTCTAATCAGAAGTATATCTTAAAATCTTCAGGCATTTTACCAACGTGAAAACAGTCCATCAATTTTGAATTGCTGGTAAATTCTAAAACATGCATATACTCGTATAGCATGCCAATTGTGTTTGTATTGGTGACGCAGTTTTTTATGATATACACACAAATATAAGAAAATGTTGTTCGATAGCCGTTATAAATTTATAGTTTATATATAAATATATTTTGTATATTTTACTACTCTTTAAACCTATTTCTAAACACATAAAATAGTATCGTCAAATCTCATCAACTAAGCTCAATGAAATCTATAAATCAACTTTGTTGCCGATTACTTCAATTTTGTCGCAAAAGTTAGAATTGAGATATTCATACTAAAGTACAATACTTTTTATCATTAGCAATGATTTTTTACTTAATATAAAAGTTTATGCGTACTACAATTTAAAAAACGTTTAAATATCTCTTTAAAAATAATTCAGAAAGTAAGATTGATTCATTATTTTCCTATTGTGGACCATAGTTAGACAAAATTTAAATTTTACTTTTGGCAACACTGTTATTCTCATTGTTGTCAGCAGTGTGGCCATTTTGGCATTTTTGAGGCTAGATTTAGCATTTTTATTTTTAATTTAGCAGCAAATTTTCCATTTTGCAGTTAGCATTATTTTTAGCATTTTTCGATTATAAATTTAGCATTTTTTAGCATTCTTTTTTATATTAAAAATATTTATTTACTCAAATAAGTAATCTTAAGTTTAAAACCCATAGAATTTTTTGTTGATTACACATTTAAATATTGTTTATGTATCAGAAAAAAATTAACTTGTTACAACTGCCAAAGCGTACAAAGGGCTCTACAGACGTCATTTTTTAGCACAGCTTTAACCGTACGGTGCTGATGTATGTAACGCATAGAAATATTAGTCTTAGATTTAAAAGACTTAGATTCACATCCTCAGTCGATTTTAAGATGACTTTCCGTCTGGACGGCTGGCTGAAAACTAGGGCTATAACTTTTTCACACTTTTTGTGAATATTAAAAACGGCATAGTCTAGTCGTTTATCGGATAGAGCATTAAAAGTTATTAAGAAAAATATTATATTTTTTCGGATCATTAAAAAGTTCAAAAGAGTTGAAGTTTGAAAACATCCATTTTTATCTCACGGAAATTAAAAAAACTATACACCTGATATTTGTATATAATCATATGCGTATCACTAAAATGCTGTTTGCGAATCTACAGGGTATGTTCACGAAATGATAAATTTATTAGCTATTAAAAGAGTAAAGGGTTTAAAAAATCATGAAATAAGGTAAGAAATTATTTATTTCGAAAACTTTTATTTTAATAAGAAAGCATGAACTAATAAAATAAGTTCGTCTTTCAAGAATTTTTTCGCAAATGGCCGGAGAATGGTGTTTTCATTACTTCAACAATCTTAGCCAACCCGTGGTACTATGCCAAAAATTTGGTTGTAGCTCTACTGAATATAAACGAAAACCTTATAATCTAACACAAACAATTATTTTGATCGTGGGACCATGGCAATTGAAATTCGTAAAAACTGGTCACTTATTTATGGTACCTCCCAAAGGTCTCACTTCCCAGAATTTATATTCTGGCCATAAATATCAGACTATTTTAATGAAATTTAAAACAAATACTGAATATGTATACCGAAATCACTTAAATGCCCTGAAAAGAATGACAATTTTGAGTTTATTTGTTGCATACGCAATTTCTCTAAATCCACTTCAATAAATATTCTGTTACTTTTAAATCAGTTTGTTTCATTAAAATGATGTGGAATAAGTGTTTATAGGAAAGAATTATGAAAAATAAACCATTTATAAAGATATATTAACCACAGTAACAAAAAATAATGCAATTAAAATGTTAGCATTATTTTTTGACAGTTTAGGTTTTTGTTTAGCATTTCTAGCATTATTTTAAAACCGGTTTAGCTGTAAAATATTTTTGGATATGGCCTCACTGGTTGTCAGTTTCATAAGAGTTCGTTAAAGTTAAGGTACAGAGTACGTTAAGGTACTCAACAAACTACGTTATTTTTAGAGTACTTCGTGAAAGTACGTTATGATAAAGGTTGTGTATTTTAACAGGTACTCAAATTGAACACTTTGTTGCGTATGTGACTTTGTACCGAACTTGTCTAGGTACAGTACGGTAACTTAATATACAGTATTTTAGAGTACTTTTTCGAACTATGAAAAAAACATATGCAAACCCCGAGTCAGAATTCCTGATGTTTAAAACGCATGAAAATATGTCAGACAATACCACAATAAACTTTAAGACTTAATTTAACTCTTCGGT
The DNA here is from genome assembly GCA_933228675.1 of Stomorhina lunata. Classification (NCBI taxonomy): domain Eukaryota; kingdom Metazoa; phylum Arthropoda; class Insecta; order Diptera; family Rhiniidae; genus Stomorhina; species Stomorhina lunata. The sequence goes on along the minus strand of OW121740.1, from coordinate 75,304,241 downwards.
TGTTTGTTCATGTAAGTTCTTAACTAAATTCAGGGCTATAAACATAAACCACAACTAGACTGAGGACGAACTGCCAAACTACATTTTAGAGACATGTACATCATGTACATAAAGGAAATGTCATTATACATTTTTTTTTTCAATTTTTTTGTTGCTTAGTAGAACATATGATCGCAGTCTATATGGTAGTTGTTTTTCCTTAATATTTTTTAAGGATTGTTTGCCACAATAAATATTTAGCAAACTAAAATGTTTTTATTTTTGAAAAAAGGGCACTGTTTATTTGAAAAATAGTATTGAAAATTCGCAGCGATAATAAATACACAACCGGTTTTCATCAAGCTTAGAACAAAAAGGACTTTTTATTTAAAATTCAATATGGAGGACAAATGACATTAGAATTAAATTTGACATTAAAATTTAATTTGACATAACGCAAATCTTTAAATAATCGATGTGACGAAACACTGGCCCCATTGAAGGACCAACGGTCTTCAATTATCTGGAAGTAGAGCCAGCTTTCGAATAGGTCGCGTAAGTTCGCCATTTTTAGTTTTCACTTTTGCTACTCTCACTCTGCTGTCTGCGCCTCGGGTTACCTCCAGAACTCGGCCGGTTAGCCAGTGAAGCGGTGGAGTGTTGTCTTCGTGAACGACGACGACCTTGCCGACGGCGAGATCTGCTTCTGCCTCCACCCACTTAGTTTTGACTTGGAGGCTGCGGACGTAGTCTTTCTCCCAAGACCGCCAAAACGTCTGCTTGAGTGCACAGATAAGCCGCCATCTCCTGGAGAACGTCAGCCTGTCCTGATCGTCTGGATGCGATCCTTGCGGCAGCGCTAGTAGGCTCTCTCCGATTAGCAGATGCCCTGGAGTCAACGCTTCTCCGTCGTTGGGATCGCTGCTGAGTGGGGCGATGGGCCTGGAGTTCAAGACTGCCTCTACTTCTACCAGAACTGTCTGTAGCTCCTCTACGGTCAACAGAACCTTGCCCACTGTCCTGACGAGAAGGCCTTTGGCAGATTTGACGGCTGCTTCCCATAGTCCGCCGAAATGTGGAGCTCGTGGTGGGATGAATTGGAAGCTGATTCCCTTGTTGGCAGCGTACCGTTCTACGTCTTTGGCATTGTTCACCATTGCCTGTCGAAGCTCCTCTAGCTCTCGACTGGCACCTACAAAGTTGGTAGCGTTGTCGGAAATAACCTTCTCCGGTAGACCTCTCCTGCCGATGAACCTTTGAAGACAAAGAATAAAAGAATTTGAAGAGAGATTAGTTACCAATTCAATATGTACAGCTTTTGAAGTAAAACACACAAATATAGCAATATACATTTTTACGGGTGGACGGCCTCGAATTTTAAGTGTTACATTAACTGGGCCGCAAAAGTCTATTCCGCATATTTTGAATGGGCGTAGAGCTCTCACCCTGTCAGCGGGCAAATTCCCCATTATTTGATTCATTAATTTAGGTTTGTATCGAAAACAATGTAGACACTTGCGAACTACTTTCGTACATTCTTCTCTAGCATTTATCAACCATATTCTGTCTCGCAAGATGGCTACTAAAGCCTTTGCGCCAGCATGACAATTTGTAACGTGCAAATGTCTTAAATAAATGGTGATGAAATGCGAGTTCTTTGACATCAAGAGGGGAAACTTCGCATCGTATGCAATTGGTGCATTAAGCAACCGCCCGCCGACCCTAAGTAGTGAAAACGAGCGATGTTCGTCTTTGTATTGATGGACAAATGGATTCAGTCGTTGTAAATTTGAAGGCAGGATTTGTAATTTGCTTAACTTTTTCAATTCGTCAGCATAATTAATTTTTTGCAAGAATTCAACCAAGTGAAGAAACGTCCAATTCATTTCTCTCGCTTCAGGTTTCCCCAAATTGCGGCACTTGTGTCCTCGAGCGATATCAAGAAAACGAAAGAAATAGGTGAATATTCGAATCATTTTAGTATATGATGAATATGTCTCAATCACCTTCAAAATATGGTTATTGTTTTCCTCTACCGCGAGAAATACATTTGCTTTTCGCTTTTCTAATGATTCTTGTTCGATTGTCAGATGAAAATGATCGTTAATTGGCCACATGTTACTCTCTTGGAGTAAAAAGCTATGGCCTGTGAACCAAATAGAATTAATTAATTCATCGACATAACTGCCTCTGGAAATTATATCGGCCGGATTATCCTTAGTTGGAAAATGTCGCCATGTAACTTGGTCCGATAGTTCTTGGATTTCAGAAACTCGATTTGAAACAAATGTCGCCAACGTCGATGGATGAGTCTGAATCCAGTGTAGAGTAATTTCTGAATCCGTCCATAATGTTACGCTTTCTATCTCAAACGATATCATGGGTTTTATTTTAGACCATAATTTGGCTAATAAATGGGCTGCGCATAGTTCAAGTCTCGGAAGAGATTTGGTCTTCAGAGGAGCGACTTTTGATTTGGCTGTTAATAACCGACAAGAAGTTTTGTTAGAAGCTCTACTCCGTATATAAAGGCAGCAGCCATACGCTCGCATTGAGGCATCAGAAAACCCATGAATTTGACATTTGGTTTTAGAAGTGGTTAAAACATATCTGCGAATTTCTATAACATCAATTTTCAATAAATTGGGCTTGAAACTCTCCCAAGATGTATCTAAACGCGTGGGGATTGATTCATCCCAATCCAACTTCATAAGCCATAGTTCTTGAAGAAGAACTTTAGCCTTTATTACCAAAGGGCCCAAGAGTCCTAGAGGGTCAAAAAGTCTTGCCGAAACTGACAATATGTTTCTCTTTGTCGCTCTTAAATCTTGAAAGGACTTGTCGAAGTGGTATTTAAATACATCACTCTTTGGACGCCAGTATGTGCCTAATGTCTTCGTGAGATCCGGATCTAATTGTAATGATTTTTCCGTTGTAGTAGAATCTGGCAGCTTGTTATGATTCGTAAACCATTTAGTTAAATGAAAGCCTGTCGATTGCAAAATATCTGTGACTTGGGACCTGATAATATTGAGTTCTTCAATAGAATCGGCGACAGTTAGCAAGTCATCGACGTAAAAGTCTCTTTTAATTATTTTAGATCCGATTGGTAACGTATTTTCGAACAATTCGCTCAGATGTGTTAGACATCGTATTGCCAAGAATGGAGCAGAAGATGTGCCATAAGTCACTGTATTCAATCTATAAATTTCAATATTTTGTGATTGATCTTCACGCCATAATATTAATTGGTAATTTCTATCGGCCTCGTCAATTACGACTTGACGGTACATTTTCTCAATGTCAGCCGTTATTGCATATTTATGCATACGGAAACGAATAAGCGTGGAATACAGTTCTTCCTGAATCGTCGAACCGATCATTAGTAGATCATTTAGCGAATAATACGTAGATGTTTTGCAAGAGGCGTCGAAAACTACACGAAGCTTGGTAGAAGTACTTTGCGGTCGTAGAATACATTGGTGTGGGATAAAGTAATGAGGAGTATTGGGGATTTTATTATCTACAATAGATATATGTCCCAAGTTAATGTATTCTTTCATAAATGAGTTATACATCTCTTTCGTTTGTGGTTCTGGCTGTTTGTGGTTCTGGCTGTTTCAAAAGAGAGACCCAGCAATTTTGGATCTGCTTTGAAAGGTAGCGCCACTTTAAATCTGCCGGATGGCAATCGCTGAACAGATTTTGAAAAATGTTCCTCACACCTTTGATGTTCTATAGAAAGTATATTTGCCTCTCTAGGAATTTCTTCTAATTCCCAAAATCTACGAACTATAAGATCTAATGATTCATCATTATCTTTAATTTGACTTAAATGACAACAATTATTATAATTTTCTCTTGGCTCTTTATATTTTCCAGAAACAATCCAACCAAGTAACGTCTTTTGAAGTATTGGAATGTTTGGATTTTGTTTAATTTGACCAACGCATAATGATTCAAAGAATATCTCAGCGCCGATCAACATATCAATCTTTTGTGGTTTATAAAAGTATGGATCAGCTAATTCAATATTCGAAGGCAAGTTCTATCCTGAAGTCGAAATCGTTCGATTTGCCTGAACCTTGTATTTGGTGGAAGAATTCGTTCTTCCAATGCCAGTTAAACTGAGATTTCTTTGTTCTTTTTGTAGTTGAAGTCGCTGCGAAAGTTCCTCGGTAACAAAGTTGATTTGTGAACCGGAATCCAATAAAGCTCTAGCTATGACGTATTGTCCAGAATTATTTCTTATTTTAACTAACGCTGTGGCTAAAATAACATTATCTTTCAATGAAGACGAATGATTTACGGAAGCTCTTGACGTTGAAGGCTGATTACGATCAGAACTGTTTATTGTATTTTCATTTGCTGCATAAATGTGCAGTAATGTATGATGTGAGCGACTACAAACTCGACACTTTGACGATTTACACTTAGTAACTGTATGTCCTTTTTTCAAACAGTTGATTCAGGCAGGAACACCTTTTACGAAATCGAATCTCTGCTGTACAGGTACAGCAGCGAATGAAGGACAGTTTGATAAGTAGTGTTGTGTCGATTAGGCATTTAGAATTTTGTTGTTGATTGTTGGTTTGGCATGAAAATGACGAATTTTGTTTCTTTTTTGAGAAATTATCAGGTTTCTTATATAAATTTGGATTAGGTTTTGCTCTTGAACACGAAGCTTCTTCAGCTGAAATGTGTTGATATCACTTGTTCAAGGCATCCTCGCAATCACTCCATAAGGGCAACTTTTCGTAATTAAGTTGCTTTTCCCACTTTGACCTAGTGATTGGATCCACTTTCGTCATTACTAAATGTATAATAATGGCATTTGTAATCGTTTTATCGTCACCAATTGACAAAAGTGAGCCATATATTGCCGAAACCGTATCGATCATGCACCTCAAAGCTGAAGCAGATGGTTTAGACATATCCGGAAGTTCAAACAATTTGGTAATGTTATCGAAAAATATCAAGCATGGATTGTCGTAAACCTTTTTTAAACTATTCAAAGCTTTGGAATAATTTTGTTCACTTATTTGATAAGCTTTCACCGTACCTAAAGCTTCATCTGATAGGCATGATATTAGGTGATTAAATTTTTCAATTTCAGTCAGAGTCGGATCGCTATCAACCAGACTCTCGAATAAACTTATAAAATTTTTATATTCGGAATATTTGCCGCTGAATTTAGGCAACTTCATATTTTGAAGCCGGTTATGATGAGGCTGAAAGCCGAAAGTAGTTTCTGCGAAACTATGCTCTCTTGGAGTTAAGTACCCCATAAGCATACTCTTTGTAGAGACTCACAAATTTTCCAAATCAACTCTTTCATCATTAGATGGATCTAAAATGTCGATTTCTGACTGGATTTCCATCGCGTCTTTAATATTTCTAAACGACATTGCAATTCATTTTGATTGAAGGAAATAGTTTTTTCTTTAATAGAACCCCAAATTCTCGCAACGTTGGTCAAAATTGTATTTTTCTGTTGATATAAACTTTCTAGACTAGGAGCGAAACTTTTTTGTTTCTAACCGCCAGCCATTTTGTAGTCGAGGTTTAATTAATTTTTCAACGGATATTAATAGGAAACGAGTTATAATACTTAAAAAGTATTAATAAATTTTAATTTTCTGGAAGGATCTCAAGGAATCCAAAGAATTTTGTTGTAATAACAAAGAAGTAAGTAAATTATTTTCCGAGATCAACCTCTGTTTCAATTATTTATAATTTAACTCGCGATCACTTTTTATAATGTTCGCCCGATTATAATTATTTTACCTCTTTATTTAACAAAATCACTTTCTCACTTGTTCCTTAAAATAAAATTTTCTCAATATTTTTAACTTTATTTATTTAATTTGTTCACTTTTATTTATGTTAATTTAATGTTTATTTACTTTACTCGCCTGTTCACACAAAAAGATTAACTGGGTTGCGTGTTTGATCAGCCCAGTGTTGGTAAACGATTGTATTGATTACTAGCGAATAATAAAGAAAATGAATTAAAACAAACGTCAAAATAACTTGACAAACAAGTAAATAAAAGGAATAAGCACAGCAGATAAAAGTTAATATTGGAAAAATGTAAGTAATCTTACGATTTAATAAAACTTTTAATGATTTTTTAATAGAAAACCCGCGAGAAAAGGATAAAAAAGAGAACGAGCAACGAGTGATGGCGGCGAGGAGGCGAAAGTGTTTATTGTGTGGTGTTTTTTATTTATTTTTGGCAATTTATAAATGATATTTTGTGTTATGAATTTTAAATAAATTATCACTTTTATATCACTATGTGTGTGTGTTTCAGTACTTAGGCGGTAAATAAATTGATGTGAAGAACAAATAATTTTTTCGTGTGGAGTAAAACTTTTGCTTAGATTAATTCTGAATTGAATTTTCGTTTTAAGAAAAATAATTGCAAAGTCTCACACAAATTATTTGCTCTTAAATACCTGGTTAGGATTTTGTTGACGTTCCTTTTGGCAAAGTATGCAGTTGCAGCTGGGCATCACAATAAGTATAAGACTCCTGAGGTTGAAGTTGGTTATAGATGATGTTGAATTTATTAATTTTTGTTTACTTGTTTTTACCGGGTTGTAATAACGCACGGAAATTTATTTTATTAATTACGATTGTGGTAAATCGCGAATTTTAATTTATTTTTAAAAACAATGTCCCTGCTCGGGCGCCAAAATGTTTTTCCTTAATATTTTTTAAGGATTGTTTGCCACAATAAATATGTAGCAAACAAAAATGTTTTTATTTTTGAAAAAAGGGCACTGTTTATTTGAAAAATAGTATTGAAAATTCGCAGCGATAATAAATACACAACCGGTTTTCATCAAGTTTAGAACAAGAAGGACTTTTTATTTAAAATTCAATATGGAGGACAAATGACAGAATTAAATTTGACATTAAAATTTAATTTGACATAACGCAAATCTTTAAAAGATTTAATTCATTTAAATTCAATTAATAAATAATCGATGTGACGAAACAGTAGTCTATGGCTCTAAACTTGTTTTTCAAATTTTTTTAGTTCTAATAAAATCAGATAACTTTACTTATGGTGCATTTTTTTTGTAGCTAAAATGTTACGCTAATGCGGAAATATCAGTTCTCAAGTACACGCGCTAAAGCATTTTAGTTTTTAATAATATGTTAGGCAACTTTGTTCAGTAGTGCTATTCACTAGCTTTTAAAACATTCAAAAGGTTTTACCATTAAGAACACATTTTGATGTTTGCACTAACCATTATGTGATTCACTTATTTTTAGCCACGGTGAAGTTACGTGACAACTTTGTATAAATTAGAGAAAAGAACAGAAAAGAATAAAAACAAGTAAGATTGGTATATTCGACTATGCCGAATCTTGGATACTCTTCACTAATGGTGGTCCAAAGTAAGGTACAAAATCAAAAGGGTTTAGTGTTAATTCTATAGTTTCTGATTACTGAACTTTAAAAATAACTGAACTGAAAAATAAAGGCATGCTGCAAAACTCTATGATCCAAATAATATTCAAACAAAAATTTTAAATTTGGTTCAAAGAGGGTAATATCAGCTATCGATGAGTATTTTAATTCGAATGTATCATATATATAATAGAAGTTTTTGATTAGTTACGTAAAGCTATGAAGCTAGCGGGCCGATTTGGATCAAAGTTTTGGCAATCTATACAATCTAGGATACACTCTTATTTTTTTTTTTGTATTGGACCAACACTCAGGGGATGAACCCTATATATGCATATGCATTGTGATGGAACTAGGAAAATAGGTTGTGTGAAGGAGGATAGAGGGAGTAGTGTTTGTGGATATTTGATTTGAACCTTTGGATATCATAATTAGAGGGAAAGGCTGATGCAGGAAGTTTATTCCACATTCGCGCTGTACGTCTAAAAAATTTTCTCTATAGTGCGTCGTGCGATCCACTGGAAAATCGACTACAAAGGGATGAACCCTTGTAGAGTTGCGTGTGCTACGAAGAAATGTACGGGTTTCAGGAACAATATCCCTAATTTAATTTGAGCATATCCCATTATAGTAGCGATAGAACAGTGAAACGCAACCCACATTACGACGATGCTCCAATGAGGCAATAGAGTTGGCTACCATACTGTCACCGATAAGCACCTTCGCCCTCTCTTGTACAAGGTCGAGAAGCTCCAAAATAGACTTTGAAGCACCGGCCCATACATGAGAGTTATATTCCATTTTCGGTCGGATATATGTAGTATAGTTATTAAGAAGATCAGTTGGAGTAAAGTATGTCCTACACCGCTTTAGAAAACCGAGACACTTGAATGCTTCTTTCGACACTTGAAAGACTTGATTAGTCCAGCGGACATCACACTGAATTTTCATGCCTAGAACATCAAGAGTTTCTGATTCCTCAATATTTATACCACCCATAATTACAGATGATGCAACATTGTTCGTAACGCGTTTGTGTGTTAACACACAACATTGGGTCTTTCGAGCGTTAAAATCGACCCTGTTTAAACGACCCCAATCGGATATTGTAGATAAGTCGGAATTAAGCGTATCATTCATTGTTTGCCTCTTGGAATTGATCTCCAATATGCTTGGCCTATAGTTAAATGAATACGAATGACAGATGTTGCTATCATCTGCAAAAGAGTAGATAGGGTTGGAAGTTTGACATAGAAGGTCATTTAGAAAAATAAGAAATAGAGTAGGAGAAAGAACGAAGCCTTGTGGTACCCCCGAATTGATCTTGAATTCGTCGGACGATATCCCATCTATAACAACTCTTATAGTGCGATCTCTGAGAAAGCTCGATATAAACCGAGAGAAATTGATACCTACACCAAAAGCAATAAGTTTTGATAGAAGTGCTCCATGCCATACTCTATCGAACGCCTTAGAAATATCCAGAGCTATAACTTTACTTTCGCCAAAACGGTGAATAGAACGGCACCATTTTTCCGATAAAAAGGCTAATACATCACCCGTAGAGCGGCCCCTACGAAGTCCATATTGTCGGTCGTTTAGTAGGTTATTAGACTCCAAATATTTAACTAGGTGATAGTTTACCATACTTTCCATCACTTTGGAAAGCGCGGAACAAATTGCTATTGGGCGGTAATTTTCGGGGTTGCCTCACCTTCCAACACATAGGAAACTCACCGGCGTGGTACATGGTGCTAAAAAGGTTGGCTAATGGACGAGCTAACGTCGAAGAGCACTGCTTCAAAACCAGTGCTGGAATGCCATCCGGCCCGGGAGACTTATTTATGTTAAGATCCGCTAAAACCCCTTTGACAGCACGAGCTCGAAAGAATATGCTAGGCATAGTTACTGATACTCTTTCGATCACAGGCAGTGGTTGATTGCTTTCCGGCAAGTTTGAATTACTTGCAAATAATTCAGCCATAAGGTTTGCTTTATCAACCGGGTTAGTGAATGGCTGGTGATCCTTTAAAAAAGTTGGAATTGATGAACTAGCATTGTTCCTTACTCTTTTAACGAATGACCAAAAGCTTTTGTTGCCCTTGTGGGCAGTAAGAACTTTGGTACGAAGTCGCTGCTCGTACAGAGATTTTTCACGACTAAGTACTTTGGCACATGAAGATCTCGACCTTTTGCGCAGCAAATCAGTATCAGGAGTTCTGTTTTTCCTCCAGATTCTGAATGCTTTCTCTCTGGATCTGACTGCAATTTTACAAGTCTGATTAAACCACGTTTTATTTCGTGGTTTAACCGAAGTCTTTTTTGTTGGTATAAAAGTATCCATTCCTAACAATATAATATTCTCCACCATTTTCGCCATGGAATTCATATTACTATCGAGGAAACAAAGTTTCCAGTAAAAATGCTGAAAAAATCGTTGAGCTCTGCCCAACGTGCTTTCCCGTAAATAAAGAGCTTACGCTTCGTGGCTGTTGATGAAACGTTGTGAAGTTTAGAGAACGGAAAAGTGGCGGAAATGGTGCAATGGTCCGAATTGCCAAGAGGTGCAAGAACATCAACTTCGTATTTATCAGGATGCGAAGTGAGAAAAAGGTCGAGAGTGTTGAACTGGTGCCCTGAAACTCACGCTATATGTGTTGGATCATTCACTAATTGCGCAAGGTGATTATGCGCGGCGAATAGCACAGCATATTGACCCTTCGGTGTTGTGTGGCTTGAATGGCGACGCCAAGACGAATTATGTATATTAAAATCGCCAGCAACGACGATTTCGCTGTGACGGCAATTTTCGAGGATCTTTGTTATGATGTCAGAAAGGGTGTCGAAGCCAGTTATTGTTGCATCCCGTCTTGCGTTTGGACTTCTGTACACAAATCCGAAGTGCAATGTGTGCTTTCTGACTGTGAATTTCACCCATAGACAGCTGGATTCTGCATCGTAAGTGCCATGGGTTGCTGGCACTGGAAGGCTACATCATCACGTATGTACACGACAAGACCCCTATGAAAATAAAAAAGCGAAAAAAGGTGATAACCAGGGATATGAAAATCCTATGGATCAGCATTTTCAGGTACCTGGGTTTCACATAAGGCGAAAACATCCGGCCGACGAAAACAAATGTGTGCATTAACTGAAAAGAAATTTACTCTAAGCCCACGAATATTACAGAAGTCTATTCTAAAATTGACTACCATTAGGAAATCGAAAGTATTCAAAAAATGTATCTATTAATAGTACAAATAACAATGGGGTGAATTGCTGATAATTAAAATTAATTAGTTGTCAGTGTATGCAAGTTAACAACAATTACTCAAGAGCATTGGTCGCCAGCTCGAACTGAATTCAGCATTCTGAAATCACATGTATTCTTACGCTCTTCACACGCATTCTTACGCTCTTTCATTTAGTTTGCAATCAACCACCGAAAAATGCACATTTTTTCTTGTAAATTCAATACACTCAAAAAATGTTTGTTGTCTCGCTTTTTGAATTGTATTATGACAATAAAAAAATTAAAGAAGAATGAATATGAAATTAATACTTTAAATTAAAATAGTAACGTTATGTAGCGGAGAAGAGACTGAATACATTCACAAATGTTGACAGCAACGTATGCATATTGCTTTTGCATTGCCTACAAAGGCAATAACTTTTATGCAGATGCCTTCATTCATTCACACATTTTCGTTGATTGTCTTTTTACACACTATTTTATTATTGCACTGCACGTAAATCAAGGAAATAGTTTGATGTCACACTTTAAGTTAGACAAAATTCGTACGACTCTCTCAATTTTCGTTCTATTCGCAAAGTATTCGTATAATATGTCTGCGTTGTTATCAGTGCTGCCATATGTTTTTCTACGCTTTCATGCTGAATCATTGGGCCAAAATTTTTTTTTTAATTTTTTCGATAAAAATATTTTTCTATAGAAAAATTTTTGATAAAAATATTTTTCTAAGAAATATTTTGTTAAAAAAAATTTTCGATAAAATGTTTTTCTATAGAAACATTTTCAATAAAATATTTTTCTATGGAACAATTTTCAATAGACAAATTTTCGATAAAAATAGTTTTCTATAGTAAAAATTTTCAATAAAAATATTTTTTATTTTTTTATTTTTCTATAGAAAATTTTTGGATAAAAATATATATTTCTATTGAAAAGTTTTTGATAAAAATATTTTTCTATAGAAAGATTTTTGAAAAAAATATTTTTGATAGATTTTTTTAATAAAAAAAATTTATACAAAAATTTTTTGATAAAAAAATGTATTATATAATTTTTTTTTATAATTATGTTAAAACGAACTACATACAAAAACCGATTTTTTAATCTACGGTGCCCTATTTTGAGGTCCGATTGTGCCGCCACAGTAGAACATATGTTTTGCAAGTTCAAAACTTGATGTCTCCAACACTAACGCGCAACAGTTAATTTCTTTTTCTGCCATCCCAGTGTTTGACGACTTTTTACTATAAATTTAACGATTTTGCATCCATTTCATCTGGCAACTTGTTTCCTTTTTTTTGTCTTTGCCCACCTATACAACTATAGTTTTGTCTTGTGCACAACTTGTCTTGTAACGCAACTGAAATCATTCATAATATTTCGTAAACACTCACGCATTCGCTATTATAAAATGAATGTTTGAATGTTTTCCTAGTGTATTTGATTGCAGTTATAAACACAAGCAATGCATGCAATATATTTCATTATACTCTTATTTTGTGAATATGCATTGTTTCGTCTCAATTAAATATTGTAAATTGACGACAAGTTTTCATTTTTGTGTGAATACATTCAAAGCAAGAAAACCGCCATTCAATCTCTTCTCTGTTATGTAGAGCTACTTTTAAGAGAGTTTTAAATTTTATTATATGTTTTAGATTTTCATATTCATACAAATAATTTTTTAGTATAATAAAATTCTTTTGTTTAAAGTTTTAACTTACTCAATAGTAAAACCAAAAACTGTTATGGTTTTTTAAAATAATTTAACACGTAAATAAGACTAATAGATCTGATACCATAATTTTATTAAAATATTTTTTCGATTGTGTAAAATATTTCTCACCAATACAACTAACACTTACTAATACAAATGTTTTGGCTACCACTGCTCAAGAGTTACTAGTACCTTAAATGAAGGTTGGGAATGGGAAGGGTTAACACAATGACTGCAGGAGGTGACATAAAAGTCCTGATTTGGTCATTGCACAGGAGAGCGGCCCTTAGTGCTAACACTTGTGGTGAATATAGTGCTGCACTGCTCTCAGAAAATTACTGTTGTTGTTGTAGTTTGTTTTGATTTTTGAGTTGTTATGTTGTTTTTGGTTTAACTGTTATTATTATTGTTATTTTTGTTTTTATTTAAAGTAATTTTTTTAGTTTTGTTGACCACATTTCTTTTTTACATTTATTTTCTTGTTTTATTTATTTTAATATTTCAGACAACAATGTTGTTGTTTTAATTTTATTTGAGGAATTTTTAATTTGTTTATTATTGTTTGCATTATCACAAATCACGGACACTAAAGAAATTGTTTAACTGATTAAAACAGAAAAAAAAAACAAAAACAGCGGACGCGTGTGGACGGTACGAAGGACAGAACACTTAAGTACATACGTGAGATATATAGCTAACATATCATTGCACAGTGGTTGCGCCCATATGATAATAATAATAATTTCCACATTCCAATTGGAACAAGTGGTACTTCTCTCAGACAATGAGCTGCATCCGATTCTATTTTTAGACTCATTGAAAGGGACCTACGTTTTAACTTCGGCTCCGAACGGCAAATGCATTAGTTAAAGAAGTTTAATGAGGTGAACCGCCGCTTTTTTTTAATTTTTTTTTCAAGTGGGTCTGGCCAGGCGGTTCACTGCGCCCATATGACAAAAATAAAAAAACATGTCTATGTTTTGTTTGTAGCGAAATAAATAGTCGCTAATGTTATCAAATTTCTCTATTCTGAATTTGTTTTGATAATTTCTAACGGTAATTTTTAAATACAAACAATTAAAGTGTGATTTTATATAGAAGTAAAAATTGAAAATGAATATTGAATTGTTAAAATATCTTTGACTAAAGTGCCATATTAAAATAATTAAAATGGAAATTAATGTGAATGGTATTGAAATTATTTTTAAGAAATAATAATTTAATAAATTGTGTTGTAGTTTTTGTAAAGTACTGATTTGTAAGAAGTGTTTTTATTAACACGGTTTCCTTTTTTTAGTTAGTTTCCCAATGCAAGCCAATAACCAAACTGGTTTGTTATTACTGACACACATCTATAGATTTAAATAACGTTTAATTCAAAGTCAGATTTTTTCTATATATTCAATTAAACATTTCTATATCGTTACTTTAATTTAGAAAGGCCCTAAGTCGTTTTTCTTTTAAATCGCTTTTTTCATTCGGTTTGACCAAAAATAACAAAGATATAAGCAGTTTAAGAAAGTTCTGTCTTTAAAACTTAAGACTTTTTTTAGTTTTTTTTTTCACTCTGTTGTAAGGAAAATAGAAGATGAAGCTTTACTATATTGAAGTAACGATATATTTTTTTTCCAGATAACTTTTTTGGAAGTGAAAATTAGAAAGATTTATTGAAAACTAAAAACTTATTCTGAATATTTTATTAGCTAATTTAAAAAAAATGGGCAGTATAGTCATGTGACCACGCCCATTTTTTTGGACTATTGTGGTTATTATATCCAAAATATACCAAGTAAATTTCAAACTATATCTTCGATATAATTATTTTTGTCGCTCTTCCCCATACAAGTCCAACTTATAAATCTGAAGTTAGTTGACTTATGTAGATGAATAGTTCATCAATAATATTTGGGATGTATTGTTCATTCGATCTGTGCAAGTTCTAACTTCTGATGACTCTTTAATTAATTAATTAACTAACACAAGGCCTACATATTCTTACGATGTACATAAGCTCCTGGTAAAATATATACATAAATTTTGGTGTCTTGGCGATATACCAGGTATTAATATACCAATTTTTACAAAATAGCGTGCTTCGCAGGAAGATTTACTCAAATCTGATATATAAAACTACTTTGTACAAAATTTGGTCTCATAACGGGTGTAGTTTTACATTTATAAGCATTAGGGTGGGTCGTTTTTTGACTTTTGTCTCAGATCGACTTCTAATAGTGAAATTACGTGGCCAAATTATGTCAATCGGAAGCGCGCAAAATATTATTGATTTATTTTTAGGACACCAGCCCGCGCAACGGCCCAAAGTTTTTGAGCCCATTTGTATGGGGAAAACTGAGAGTATTTGCAGTTTTTGCCACATTTCGTCCATTTACAATTTATTTTTAAGAAAAATCGAAAAGTGAACTAATGCAGCTTTAATTGAAGTCATCAATATTTGAAATCCATAAAACAGTTTTGAAGTTATTGCGATTTTCTCCCAAAAATTCGTGTCCTTGACAATACGCCTAAGGATACATCGCAGGAAAAAACTATTTTGGATTAAAGCTCGGAAAGTAAGGCATGATTTATCATTTTAAGACTTATAAGCACTTCATAGTTTAATTTTGTTAAAATATAACAATATTAACTTAGTTTTTTTCATAATCGTGGGTAAAGGTGGGTTTCAAAACGCATTTTTTAATTTTTTGAAAATTTTGTTAAAGAAAATATTATAAATTTGAGTTTCTCTCATCGGTGTGTTAAAAAAGATAAAAAAGACAATAAAACTCAAAAAAATGAGGTAGATACCTCAAGCCATTTTCCCTTACCTTGTGTTCGAATTCGACGAATTTCACAAAAAAGTAATTTTTTGCTCATAATTTAAGTAAAAGCTTCATAAATCTTATTAATGTTCAATTTTAATAATGTTTATATGGAATAAAATTATCCATACTATGGAAAATATAAACAGGTTCTTTTTTTTAACTTATTTTCCGGAGTCAAAGATGAAAAATTTGATTTTTTGTATTTTTTTAGTTTTTAAATACGTAATAATATTAATTTATTACTGAATTTTTATAAATATACTTAAAAGTAATTATTTTACACTAAGACAAAGTTTTTTTTATTTTAAAAAAAATTTTTCAACCCTTTTTAGACATGGGGTCAAGTTTTTTTTTGCCCTTTTTTTTAGCAAATTTAGATTAAAAACCATTAATATTATTATTTGACACCAAGATTTTTTTATTATAAAAAATATTTTAACCTTTTAAAGACATGGGAGCAAAAGTAAAAACAATTATGGGGACAATATGGTCCCCATAAATTTTTAGGATTAATATTTTTTAATAAATAAACTTAATCTTAGTGTAAAATATTTAGTTAATGCCTTTTTATCAAAAGTTGCTGGAAAAAGTGGCAAAACAATTTATAGATAATTTTTGCCAAGATTATTTTTTTTATTATAAAAAATATTTTAACCCTTTAAAGACATGGGAGCAAAAATTATCTACAAATTGTTTTGTCACTTTTTCCAGCAACTTTTGATCAAAAGGCTTCAAGTAAATATTTTACTTTATTTATTAAAAAATATTAATCCTAAAAATTTATGGGGACCATATTGTCCCCATAATATTTACATTTTTGCTCCCATGTCTTTAAAGGGTCAAAATATTTTTTATTATAAAAAAAAAATAATCTTGGTGTCAAATAATAACATTAATGGTTTCTAATCAAAATTTGCTAAAAAGAGTGTCAAAAAAACTTAAGTCATTTTTGACCCCATGTTTAAAAGGGTTAAAATATTTTTTTAAAATAAAAAAAACTTTGTCTAAGTGTAAAATAATTACTTTTAAGTATATTTGTTAAAATTCAGTAATAAATTAATGATATTACGTATTTAAAAAATAAAAAAAAAATACAAAAAATCAAAATTTTCATCTTTGACTCCGGAAAAAAGGATTAAGTTTACCCAATTTAAAAAAAAGAACCTGTTAATATTTTTCATAGTATGGGTCATTTTATTCCATATAAACATTATTAACATTGAACATAAATAAGATTTATGAAGCATTTACTCAAATTAGTTCACTTTTAGATTCCATTATCTTTTCTCTTTGAAATAAATTGTAAATGGACGAAATGTAGCAAAAACTGCAAATACTCTCCGTTTTCTCCATACAAATGAGCTCAAAAACTTTGGGCCAGTTGCGCAGGCTCGTATCCTAAAAATAAATTAATAATATTTTGCACACTTCCGATTGACATAATTTGGCCATATAATTTCACTATTAGAAGTCGATCAGAGACAAAAGTCAAAAAACGACCCACCCTAATAAGCATTTAAATACTCTTCGTTGTGCTTAATTGTTTAATTCAGATTGTATGAAAGCTTTGATGAAATGTGGAAAAATTATTGCAAAATTTAAATGCTATCTGTATATATAAAACTCTAATGTGACTGACTGACTGACTCATCATCGCACAGCGCACAACGACTAAAGCTATAGAGCTGAAATTTTGACAGCGGATACCTTTTTCAAAGTATAGATCCACTAAGATGGAATTTTTGGAAATTCGGCCTCTAAGGGGGTAAAAAAGGGAAAAATTAGTAATGCTGTATCTCCGGAAGTAATCGTCATGGGCCCAAAATTGAAATTGCGTTGGGATCAGCTACAAAAATAAGTAGACAAGTGTTTGGTACTTTTTATCAGATAGGTAAAAACGGTAAAAATAAAATGTTGGTACTTTTTTAAACCCATGTGTATCTTTTGAACCAATCAACAGAGTAACAAAATTCAAAACGGAGCCGGTAAACAAGAAAAAAATATTAGACACGTGTTTGGTACTTTTTTGATTCAGGGTTCAAAAAGGCGTAAAAGCGGGGGAAAAAATTTAGGGTAGGTCCATTTTTCTTTGTATTTCACTTGAACCAATAAAGCTAGAAATAAAATTTATAGGGAGGTCGATTATTTACTTACTTTACTTACTTAAATGGCCTGTAATTACAACCTGTTTAGGTCAAAGGCCGAGCATATTTTAGAATTCCAAGCACCTCTATCTTGTGCGCATATTCTCCAATTTCGTATACCAAGTTTCAAAAGATTTTCTTCTACTTGGTCTTTCCTTCGAAGTTTTGGGCGCCCTCTTCTACGCGTTCCTTCTGGATCATTATCGAAGACTTTTCTTGCCGGAGTATTTTCATCCATTCTTAATGCGTTTTACTATGTCGATGTCAGCGTATAACTCATACAGCTCATGGTTCATTCGATGTCGATACTCATTGTTGACGCAGACTGGTCCAAAGATTCTTCGTAGAATTTTCCTCTCAAATACTCCAAGGATAGCTTCATCTGTCTGTGCAAGTGCCCATGATTCAGCACCATACAATAACACGGGTAGTATGAGCGTTTTATAGAGCGTGATTTTAGTTCTTACAGAGAGGACTTTATTTCTTAGCTGTTTGCTTAGTCCAAAATAGCATCGATTGGCAAGTATGATTCTACATTTGATTTCAAAGCTTATATCGTTGTTGATGTTCACAGCGGTACCAAGGTATACAAATTCTTTTACAACCTCGAAGCTATAGTTCTCAACGGACACATGTGATCCAATTCTTGTGGTCTGTCTGCCTGTAAAAACCATCAGTTTTGTTTTTGATTCATTTACAGCTAGACCCATTTTGTTTGATTCCTTCTCGATATTGGAAAAGGCGGCAGTTACCTCGCGTAGAGTGCGTCCTATAATATCAATTTCATCGGCAAACGCGAGTAGCATATGTTTTCTATTGAAAATTGTTCCTGTTGTATTAACTGCTGCATCTCGCAAGATTTTCTCTAACGCAATATTGAAGAGGTCACAAGATAAACTGTCACATTGCCTGAATCCCCGTTTAGTTATGAAGGACTCTGATAGGTTCTTACCTATCTTAACAGATGATGTTGTATTAGTAAGTGTCATCCTGCATAACTTTATAGGCTTCGTAGGGATGCCGAACTCAGACATTGCTTCAAACACCTTCTTCCGTATCGGGCTGTCTAAAGCAGCTTTGTAGTCAACAAAGAGATGATACGTATCGATTTGTTTCTCCTGGGTCTTCTCTAGGATTTGACGTAGAGTAAAGATCTGGTCAGTGGTTGATTTACCTGGTCTAAAGCCACATTGGTATGTCCCAATTATTTCGTTTACTTTGGTCTTTAGCTTTTCACACAGTATGGTCGATAAAGTCTTATATGCAATACAGTTTTATCTCCTTTTTTGTGGACTGGACAAAGGACACTGAGATTCCAATCGTCCGGCATGCGTTCTTCTGACCATATGTATTCTAGGTGCCGGGACATATACTTTATCAGCTCATCACCTCCAGCCTTAAAAAGCTCTGCTGGCAAACCATCGGCACCAGCAGCTTTATTATTTTTTAATCGCGCTATTGCAGTTCTAACCTCGTTCAGGTTGGGTGGTGGACATATAACGCCGTCATCGTTAATTTGTTCAGGCGTGTCATCTTGGTCGCTTTCATTTGCAACCAACAACTTGCAAAAGTGCTCCTTCCACAGTTTCAATACGCTTTCTGTATCTGTGACCAGATTTCATTGGTCGTCCTTACAGGAAAGGATACAGTTGCTATAACCATCCGTCTGATGCTTAATTTTTTGGTAAAATTTACGGATTTCATTTTGTGTCCTATACAACTCAATCTCCTCAAATACACGTCTCTCCATATCTTTCTTTTTTTTGCGGAATAATCGTTTTTCTTCCCTCTTTTTCTCCCGATATCTTTCTAAACATCCACGAGTAGCTGCTGACTGCAGAGTTGCCCTGTAGGCCGCATTTTTCTCAGCAGTGGCGTTGCGGCACTTCTCGTCGTACCAAGAGTTTTTAGCATGAGGGCTTTGGTACCCTATTGCCGATTTTGCAGCAGACTTCATGGAATTGGCAATATGTTGCCATAGCGTGTATATATCGTTTGAGCCAAAGTTATTTTCTCTTAGCAATTGAGTTGTACTTTTGGTGTAATCAGTGGCAATTTGCTGAGATTTTAATTTTTTTACGTCATACTTCTTTTGCGCTTCTGCCTGTACGCTCCTCGACACACTTAGACGTGTTCTCACCTTGGCAACAACAAGGTAGTGATCGGAGTCTATGTTAGCTCCTCGCATGGAACGCACATCTAACACACTTGATGAGTGTCTTCCATCAACTAAAATATGGTCTATTTGATTTTTCGTTAGTAGATCAGGAGACACCCATGTAGCCTTGTGTATATTGAGGTGTGGAAATCTGGTGCTGCTCACGACCATATTGCGAGCAGCCGCAAAGGAGATTAATCTCATACCATTGTCAGTGGTTACGCTGTGTAGACTAAATTTACCAACAGTAGGCACAAAACAACTTTCATGCCCTAACTTTGCGTTAAAATCACCCAGTATTATCTTAACGTCGTGATTAGGGCAGCTATCGTAGACTTCCTCAAGTTGTTCATAAAAGGCTTCCTTTACATCATCATCTTTCTCCTCTGTTGGAGCGTGAGCACAAATTAAACTCAGATGGAAGTACTTAGCCTTGACGCCTATTGTCGCTAGCCTTTCGCTTACTGGTGTGAACCTGGAAACAAGATTTCGCAGTCTTTTGTTAACCATAAAACCGCAACCAAACTCGTGCTTACTCTCATGGCAGCTGTAATACAGGTCACCTTTTGATGTTTTGGCGACACCGTTGCCGTTCCATCTTATTTCCTGGAGAGCAGTCACATCACATTTATATTCATCGAGAATATCCATCAACTGGATCAGAGCACCTCCTCTGTAGAGGGTTCGGATGTTCCAGGTACTGATCCTTAAATCATTGTCCTTTTTTCGTTTGCCATAGTCGTCAACATTTGGGGGGCCGTTTTAATTCTTATTTTTTGCTTTTTCATAGTAAGTTTTTTCCAGGAGTGGGTTACTAGCCCGACGTCCTTGACCTATGTTTTTATCGTTCTTATGGGAGAACACGCGGCACTTGTTTGCTCACTACTTTAACGGCTGTTAAAGTAGCTACCCACAATTGAGATGAAGGATAGACCAAGATTAGCCTGGGTTTACCAAGTTAAACCGATCAGAACCGTTACATGGTATCCAACATCCCCTACGTCATCAGGGAGGTCGATTACCAAGTACAAAATATCAAATACGTATTTGGTACTTTTTTCAATTAAAAGGGTAAAAAAGGGAAAAATCGGTAACATTATATCTCCTTAACCAAAAGCGAAGATTAAATTGGTTTGAAATTAGCACTAAAAATTAAGGAACACGTGTTCGGCACTTTTTTGAAAATCGGCCGTCTAGCGGGCAAAACAGGGTAGAAAAGGGAGAAATTAGTAACATCATATCTCCGAAACCAACATAGATAGAAACAAAGTTGAAATTGGATTTTGATCGGATAGGAAAATAAGGGGACACGTATTTGGTACTTTTATATAAATTGCACTAATAAAGATAAAAAAGGGTAAAAATCATATTTTGGTACTTTTTTTTTAACCCATATCTATCTTTTGAACTAATAAACATAGAAACATAATTTATATCGCAACCGATAGACATTAAAAAATAATTAAATACGTATTTGGTACTTTTGCGATTTAAGGGGTACAAAAGGGTAAAAAAGGGAAAATATTCAAGGGTACGTTTTTTTGGTTTTTAGCTATGGATATCTTTTAGGCTAATGAAGCCAGAAGTATAATTTATTGGCTGGTCGATGGACATTGGAAAAAAAACTACGAGTTTGGTACTTTTTTTAATTTTGGGGGTAAAAATCTGTAAAGTATATCTTCTAAACCAAAAGTGACAGAAACAAAAACTAAATTAGTCTGAGATCGGCACCTAAAACCAAGGCATACGTGTTCGGTACTTTTTTGAAAATCGGCCGAATAGCGGGCAAAACAGGGTAGAAAAGTGAGAAATTAGTAACATCATATCTCCGAAACCAACATAGATAGAAACAAAGTTGAAATTGGATTTTGATCGGCTAGGAAAATAAGAGGACACGTGTTTGGTACTTTTTTAAAAATGGCACTAATAAGGATAAAAAGGGGTAAAAATCATATTTTGGTACTTTTTTGAACCCATATGTATC
>OW121740.1:75267758-75277758 GCA_933228675.1 Stomorhina lunata | reverse complement strand
CTACTAGAGTTCCGGGATGCTGTTACAGAGGTACTTGGTGATAATGCAAAAGTCCGTACTGCTAGCCAAGAAACGCTTGTTGAAATCAAAGATATCGATGAGGTAACTACTAAAGAAGAAATCCTAGATGCACTGAGAAAGTTTTCCAATAAAATGGAAGCATTAGATTTGCCCTCAATTAGAGCAATAAGGCGGGCCTACGGTGGTACCCAAGTAGCAACTATTGGTCTAAGCCTTCCCTTGGCTAATGCATTATTGGAAGCTGGGAAAATCCGCATTGGGTGGGTTATTTGCAGGATACGTAAAAAATTCTCTTTGACAAGGTGTTTTAGATGTCTAGATTTTGGGCACATTGCGGTGAACTGCAGAAGCAAAAATGACTACAAAGACACTTGCATAAAATGTGGCGGAAAAGGTCATAAGATAAAAGATTGCTTAAATCCACCCCTATGCCTTCTGTGTAACGAAAATAGAAGTCATGTAGCTGGTTCCACAAATTGCCCAATATATAAGAGAGCTATGGATGTACGTAAGCTTCGAGCATGAGGTTTCTTCAACTTAACCTTAATCATTGCGAAGCAGCACATTCTTTACTATGTCAAAGTGTTATTGATTCAAAAATAGATGTTGTCCTTCTAAGTGAACCATACAAAGTTGAAGATTCTCCAACATGGATACATGACGTAACAAAGTCAGTGGCAATTTGGGTTTTGAACGGAATGATACCAAAAAACTCTTTGACATCTATGAATGGATTTGTAAGGACCACCATATCTGACTTAACTATATATAGCTGTTATATCCCACCTCGTTACAGCCTTGAGGAGTTTAGACATATAGTGGATGCTTTGTCGTTTGATGCTGCCAAGCAGAAAAAAGTCCTAATAACAGGTGACTTTAACGCTTGGGCTGTTGACTGGGGATGTCCACGAACAAACCACCGCGGAAGAATCCTACTTGAAGCTTTTGCCAACTTAGATATAGTGCTATTAAATCAAGGCAACGAACACACATTTAGTCGTAATGGTTTTGGCTCGACTATAGATATTGCATTTGCCAGTAATAACACAGTAAGCCGCATTAAATGGGGCATTAGTGAGATCTATACGCACAGTGATCATAAAGCGATTTTAATAGATTATTTTTGTACACCACGTAAACCTGTTAATCACGTCTATAAGGAGATCCATGGTTGGAAATGTAACATCTTTGATCGCGAAATGTTCCTATCTTGCCTTCTAAATATAACGACAGATGAACTCCCGGAAGATGCAGCAAAAAATCTGATAAACAAAGTTTCTCAAGCATGCGACATGTCGATGATAAAAAGAAAACCTGGACATCAAAGAAAATCAGTATATTGGTGGAATGAGAATATAGCACAATTAAGAAGGGAGTGTATTAGAGCTCGTAGAGATTTTACCAGATCTAGAGGCCATCCTATAAATACCGAGCTTCATGAAGTTCTTAAATTCAAAAAGAAAGAACTAAAAAATGCTATTAAAAAGAGCAAGAAAGAATGCTTCATAAGTATATGCAATGATCTCGACACCAACCCTTTTGGACTGGCGTACAAAATCGTCATGAAGAAGCTGAAAACATGCAACATGGTAACACCGACGGATCCTGTGGCGCTTAAAGAAATTGTTTCTCATCTCTTTCCGCAACAGGATAATACCACATGGAACATAACCTCATTAGAGCTAAATGAATCATTTCCCCCTGTCACTATTTCCGAGATTCAGGAGGCAGCATACAATCTTCAAGATAAAAAAGCTCCAGGACCTGATGGAATTCCAAACCTTATTGTGAAGGAAGTGGTCGCATCATACCCAAATTATGTAGTGGATTTATTCAACAACTGCTTTGAGCACTCAACATTTCCATCAATATGGAAACGCCAAAAGCTTGTTCTATTACCAAAGGGTAACAAACCTCTGGACGATCCGTCATCTTTTCGACCAATATGCCTAATAGACACTTTTGGAAAGCTCTTAGAGACTGTTATTTGTAAGAGACTGCTAGAGAGCGTAGAGTCATCAAATGGGCTATCGGAATACCAATTTGGATTCAGAAAAGCAAGATCAACAGTTGATGCAATAAAACTTCTTGTGGAAACGGCTAGAGGAACAATTAATAGGAGAAGATACTCAAACGACTACTGCGTTGTTGTAACCTTAGACGTCAAAAACGCCTTCAATTCTGCGAACTGGATGAAAATATTGCAGACGTTGCAGGATCTTGATACCCCTAAATACTTGACATCAATGATACAGAGTTATTTTACGGACCGCATAGTTTTCTACAACACTGATGATGGTCCCAAAAAGTATGTAGCCACTGGGGGGGTACCCCAAGGATCAGTTCTTGGCCCACTCTTATGGAATATTATGTATAATGGAATCCTTCATCTAACATTACCAAATGGAGTTAAGACAATAGGATTTGCTGACGATATTGCACTAGTAATTGTAGCGGGTGAGTTAGAAGAAGCTAAAACAATAACAAATGCAAGCGTTAGTGTGGTTAAGTCATGGCTCTCTTCTATGAACCTGGCACTGGCAGAGCATAAAACAGAGGTGGTTGTCATATCAAGCAGAAGAGTTAGAGAATACATAAATATAAGTGTGGGAGAATATGAAATTACATCAAAGGACTCTTTAAAATATCTTGGAATGATGATTGATAACAAGTTGTCTTTCAACAGTCATATAAAGTACGTTGAAACAAAAGCTAGAAAATCTGCTGCATCCCTCTGTAGAGTAATGCCAAACACCAGAGGCCCTAAATACCAAAGGAGAATGCTATTGGCAGGAGTAGTTAAAAGCATTATACTCTATGCTTCCCCTATTTGGGCCGATTCGATGAAATTTAAGACATACTGTAGCAAACTAAACTCAGTATACAGACTGACTGCATTAAGAGTATGCTGTGCTTACAGAACCGTATCTGACGAAGCTGCATTTGTTATATCAGGATTAATTCCGGTGGACCTCTTAGCAAGAGAGAGCGCTTACATTTATGAAAATTCCTACACAAAAGCAGACGCCCGATTAAAAACTATAGAAAACTGGCAGAGAAGATGGTCTGCTACAACGAAAGGAAGATGGACCAACGTACTAATTCCCGATATTAAAAGTTGGCTGTATAGAAAGCATGGAGATGTAGAATACTATATAACCCAATTTATAAGCGGACACGGCGCTTTTAGACAGTACCTTCACCGTTTCAAACTTATAGATTCGCCGTTCTGTCCATATTGCCCTGATGTAATAGAAGATCCTGAACACGTCTTCTTCTCTTGTCCAAGATTTAATTCTAATAGGGAGCATCTTGAACGACTACTAGGAACAGAAATTAGAGTTAACAATATTATCCACCTGATGACGAACTCATTAGAAAACTGGGGGCTCATTGCAAACTATGTTAAAGTTGTTCTTTTAGAACTTATAAAAACCAGACAATAATAGCAGGGGTTAGATAACCTATCCATCCTGGCGAAGTAATACTTCGCGGTCGTCCCGCCAGGTTTGGAAAGACGTATGAGGTGTTTTAGCGAGTTAAAGTCTCGCACAAGTCTTTCGATGATTTCACCTCTTTAAAAAAAAAAAAAAAACATACATACATACATACATACATACATACATACATACATACATATATACATACATACCTACATACATACATACATACATACATACATACATACATACATGCATACATGCATACATACATAAATACATACATACATACATACATACATACATACATACATACATACATACATACATACATACATACATACATACATACATACATACATACATACATATATACATACATACCTACATACATACATACATACATACATACATACATACATACATACATACATGCATACATACATACATACATACATACATACATACATGCATACATGCATACATACATAAATACATACATACATACATACATACATACATACATACATAAATACATAAATACATACATACATACATACATACATACATACATACATACATACATACATACATACATACATACATATATACATACATACATACATACATACATACATACATACATACATACATACATACATACATACATACATACATACATACATACATACATACATACATACATACATACATACATATATACATACATACCTACATACATACATACATACATACATACATGCATACATGCATACATACATAAATACATACATACATACATACATACATACATACATACATACATACATACATACATACATACATACATACATACATACATACATACATACATAAATACATAAATACATACATACATACATACATACATACATACATACATACATACATACATATATACATACATACATACATACATAAATACATACATACATACATACATACATACATACATACATACATACATACATACATACATACATACATACATACATACATACATATATACATACATACCTACATACATACATACATACATACATACATACATGCATACATGCATACGTACATACATACATACATACATACATACATACATACATACATACATACATACATACATACATACATACATACATACATACATACATACATACATACATTCATACATACATACATATATTCATACATACATACATACATACATATATACATACATACATACATAAATACATAAATACATACATACATACATACATACATACATACATACATACATACATACATACATACATACATACATACATACATACATATATACATACATACCTACATACATACATACATACATACATACATACATGCATACATGCATACGTACATACATACATACATACATGCATACATACATACATACATACATACATACATACATACATACATACATACATACATACATACATACATACATACATACATACATACATACATACATACATACATACATACATTCATACATACATACATATATTCATACATACATACATACATACATACATACATACATATATACATAAATACATACATACATACATACATACATACATACATACATACATACATACATACATACATACATACATACATACATACTGTTGAAGCGAGTTCAACTATTTATTTTTGTTGTTTTTTTTTTTTTTTTTGTAATATAATTCCAATTTACTTTTGTTCTTATTATTCTTAATCTCTTTAATTTTATTCATTTTCTCTTTAATTTCCAATGAATTTGTATTTTGTTTAACTACATTTCGTTTGTAGTTTTTATAATTGAACTTATGTTCAAGTAGCAACCTTCTCGGTTTTAGTTTTTATGTATTTTTGTATTGATTAACTTTTTGGCAATAAAACAGCAAAAAGCTGAATTTCTTTATAATAAAAAAATGAACTGCTCTGGTCTTTTCATTACCCTTGGAGCACTAGTCTAGGCAGAAAAACTCCCAGTTCAACATATGGTCCTTCGAAGAGTCCTAGAGGAACTAGGGCTGGAAAGAATTTGTGGAATTTGTCCACTTATTGCATGTATAGATTGTTCTACAGTAACAACATACACAACAACTCCTAAAGACAAGAGGTCTTTCCAAGACATAACTTCAGTCAGCATCCCTTTCTACTGAAGAAGACATATCCCTTACGCTGCAGGAGCATCCTAGCACAAGAAGGAAAAATCAGCAAGGCAGTGAATCCAGCAGGAAAGTCTCTCCTTGATAAAATTGTAGATGATACTTGGTCATCATAAAAAAATAAATAAAGGAAATAATTGGGTATGTACAGTATTTTAATTACATTTAGTGCAATTGTGAAAAATTCTGTGCGAAATGAGGTAACGGAGTCGAAATCCTCGAAAGAATACTCCAAAAAACTTCATAATTTATTTAAATCAACATAACCTCAATATTTCAAAAAAATCCCGCTTGGTACCATCACTAATCGTAAGTGCCAACACTGATATATAAAAAGCACACACACACATCACTACATGTAACAATAAACCTGTCACACTCTTCCATCTGCAACTGATCTAGTTTTGCGCCAATTACTTTATTGCATTCCAATCGTTCCCTTACTTCTTGTACATAGAAAAGAAAGTGACAACGATAAGCTAAAAAGAACAAAAAGCAAAAAATAAAAAGAACATAAAGCAAAAGAAAATAATAATCATAATTGTTTAAACGCAGAGCGGTCAACATAAAACGAAATTAAAGTTGGTAAATTAAAAGTTAAAATCACAAATTAAATAAGAAAAATTAAAGTTATAAAATAAGTAAGAAAATAAAAATATTGGTAAAATATAAACAAAGAAAAAAGTTAAAAAACAAATAATAGAATTTTTAAAAGAAAAACAAAAACGAAAGCAAAGGAAGGAGTAAATTCTTCTCGAGTAAATAATATACAATAAAAAGTTTAAGGTTTTAATAAAGAAAAAATAAGTGTGTTATGGCTGAAAAGAAAGGTTTGCGGTACGATTTCTCGGAGAAAAAGACGGTGAGTTCCTTGGATTATTAATTTTTTATTTAATTCGGAAATTTGGCAAAGGTAAATTAGGAAAATATTTATGTTTAAAATCCATTTACAACAACAACATTGGAAAATTTTAAACAAACTACAAATCTGTAAGAAGTGATAAAACAACAACAACATTAACAATAAATAACGGCTTTTTTGAGGAATTTATTCAACATTAGGGTGGTACAGAATTAACATTTTTGGATTTTTTATTATCAAAATTATTGTTCGCAAGAGGCAAAGTTTCTTTTGGATTATTTTATGGTACAGTGGTTTCTAATGATGCAGTAGAGTCCATGTAAGATTAAATTTGCTAATAAAATGTTTCTTGTTAAAATTAATTAACTGTTTATTTTGCGGGAGCAATTATTCTTCCTGAATTTTTCTGTCAAGTGTTGCCAGATCGAAGAGATTAAAGCGGTTACAAATCAAAATGACTTCGAAAAGGAAATGTAAATACGATATACAGCAACTGGCGGATTTTTGCAAAAACTTCGAGAAAACTGCTACAGAATCAGTTACGCTTTCGTTATTAGAGGTAAAGCAGATAGAATTAGAAAGAAGGTGGTCGAAAATGATAGAAACCTATGAAGCATATATTGTGGGCGATGAGCATGTTAAGGAAGAGGTTGACATAGCTTATGATATTTCTCTCAAATACGAAGATGCTAGCGAACAGTATCAAATGCTAAAGGCAAAGATACTGGATATGATCAAGGCTATGGCTCCAGATAAAAATAAAACTGTTGCGCGTCAGTCCTCTCTTAAACTACCGGCAGTGGAAATTCAACATTTTGAGGGAGGGTTTGATAAATGGCCAGCTTTCAGGGACATGTTCATGGCAGTTGTAGGAAATGAGCCCTCAGTAGCTTCAGCTCATAAATTGTACTATCTACACTCAAAGACGAGAGGCTTACCAACTCATTAAGGACTATGAGTTGGTAGATTCTAATTTTGATTTAGCTTGGTAGGCTTTAAAGAATCGATGTGAGAATAAGCGAATTTTAATAAACAACCAAATCAAGAAGATTTATGGCATTCAGTCTCCTCCTGCTGAAACTTTAAAATTTTTACGATTACTTAAGAATACAGTAAGTGATGCGTTATCAATTATAGAATCATTTCAAGTAGCAGTGGCTAGCAATGATCCCTTTCTTATGCATATTTGCACCTCTAAGCTTCCCGAAGAAACCTCTCGTGCTTGGGAAGACTCTTTGAGTAATCACAAGGAACTGCCCACCTGGCAACAACTTGGTGATTTTCTATCCAAACGAATTGAGACTTTGGAAACTTTTACGAATTTGAGGAAGTCATCAAACCACCAAGCAAACAACACTTCAAAATCACAGGCCTTTTACTCCCAAAATGAATCAACGAGAAACAATTTTAGTTGCAAAAAGTGCAAGCAGAATCATCCGTTGAAATTCTGTAAATATTTTAAATCGTTGTCGGTCAATGATCGTATTTATATATTCCAACAAATATTGTGCGAACTGTTTTTCTACTAGTCACTTTAAATAAAAATGTCCAAGTCCTAGAAATTGCTCCATTTGCGACCAACGGCACCATTCGATGCTCCATATTGATGATCATGACAAGGTGAACAAAGATCCTTTCCCTAAAACTTCTCAACAATCTCGGCAGGATAACGAAAGACCTTCTGGGTCCGGAAGACCTTCCATGTCGCAAAAAAATCAAACTATAGCTGCTGGCAATGAAAATTCGGAATTTATTCAAAGTCATTTCTCTCAACATAGGGGAACTACAATCTTACCTACAGCTTTAGTTAACGTGGAATATTTAGGAGAAATGTTTACAATTCGTGCTTTATTGGATGCGGGATCCGAATCAAGTTTCATTTCGAAACGTCTTCAACAAAATCTTGCTTTGTCGTTAGAAGCCCACAATTCGCAAGTATCAGGACTGGGGGGAACAGTTGTAGGCAATTCCAAAGGTAGATGTGTAGTGGTTGTTAAATCTCGACAATCTAATTTCGTAATAAAAATAAAAGCTATTGTGGTCCCAAAATTGGCGCATTTCTTGCCCTCTAGGCCAATTCGAATCCAAAATATAGAACAAGTTAAAAATCTTAGTTTAGCCGATCCCTACTTTTTTAAACCTTCTGCCATAGATATGATTATTGGTAGTGATTATTTACCGTTTATAAACTTGAATGGGGTGAAGTCCAATATAGAAAACTGCTTAGAAGCAAGAGAATCTCATTTTGGCTGGTATTTGTCAGGACCAGAGCCAATGAATGAAATATCATTGTTCCATACAACTGTATCTCCTACAGAGAATGTGCTTCTTCACGAACAATTAAGGAAATTCTGGGAGCTGGAAGAGGCAGAAAAATGTGTGACTGAGTCTGAAGCCGACATCTATTGTGAAGACTTTTTTCAACGAACCACAATTAGTCAAGCTGATGGCCGATATGTAGTTCGGCTTCCCTTTAAAGACAACTTTGCTCATGAAATATTCTTGGGTCCATCCAGGAACATGGCTCTTGCTCAATACCATAGAATGGAAAAAACTTTGGAAAAGTCCCCTGATCTGAAAGCTCAGTACATGAACGTTCTCCAAGAATACATAGACTTGGATCACATGGAGCCCGTTGTACATTATGAGCCCAAAAGCGAAAAACATTCATCATTTTTTCTACCACATCATGCCGTTGTAAAGCCTGAAAGTAAGACGACGAAGGTGCGAGTGGTCTTCAACGCGTCAAAGAAGACGGGTAGCGGTTTCTCCCTGAATGATGTCTTACACCAAGGCCCAACTTTACAAACAGATTTGATGCAGACAGTATTACGTTGGCGATATTATAAGTATGTATTCACTGAGGATGTCCAAAAAATGTACCGCCAGATTTTAATCCACGAAGATGATCGTCCATATCAAAGAATTTTATATCGTGACAAAGCAGACGGGTATGTGAACTCCTTTCAATTGAAAACAGTGACATTCGGTGTGAATTGCGCGCCATTTTTAGCAATCAGGACTCTCCTTGAGTTAAGCGAAGATTGTAGAATCTTATATCCCCTGGCTTCCTCTATTTTGAAAAATGAAGTGTATGTGGATGACATCCTGTCCGGTGGACATAGTCTTGAGGAAGTGAAGCTCAAGCAAGATGAACTTATAAGGATCCTTAAATCTGCAGGATTCCCTTTAAAGAAAATGACCGCAAATGATCAATCTCTACTTGAGAATTTGCCCCGGGAGGATCTTCTGGACGAAGATTTTTTGAAGTTCGACGATTCCAGTACTATAAAGACTTTAGGCATACGCTGGAACGCTCTATTGGATTCATTTTACTATGCTGTTGAACCAATTGATATTCCACCCTCTACCACAAAAAGACAAATTTTGTCAATAATAGCAAGATTGTTTGACCCTCTAGGCTGGCTCGGTCCAGTAGTCATTATTGCTAAAGTTCT